>JAPMOQ010000912.1:131062-141311 GCA_026543055.1 Argiope trifasciata | reverse complement strand
CAAGAAAACTGTATCATAATGATTCAAGAAAACTGTATCATAATGATACAAATTGTATCCGTTTAACATGTTTTAGAAAGTTTACAAAAAATAATAGGAAAAAATAAGGAAAAAAAAAGTTTTACATGAATGAAAATACCAAAATAATGAATGTATGAAAATTTTTCAACTTACCAGTGTTCTATCTCGTTTTGGTTTAGGGCCTCTTTTAGCTGGTCCCCCAGCTTTGTTTTGGCTGAAATGAAAGAAAGTTTAATATAAGCAGATTTCCTATATAAGTAAATATACATCTTAAAATTATAAGAAAAATAACTACTTTTTTTGTACAGAGCAAAATTGTTTACTAGCTTAGAAGATAAGTATCATGAGTTTGTGGATGAGAAGTAGCATGTTTATGCACAACAATTCTCATTTCCCTTATAGGTACAGTAATAGAAATATGGCTAGTTCCATCTGTTTCAAAAAGATTTTGTTTGAACACGAGTCAATAATGATTATTTTAAATCAACAGTACCAATTTCTGTTTCAAGTATATATCTTTTGATACATGTGCATGCTTTGACATTGAAGACATTTATCATTATTAGCATATAACAAATGAGAATGCTATTTTAATTACCAGCAAGTGAAAAGGTAGGACATTTAAAACTTAACCCAACTTAAACCCAATAAATATAAGCAGATCCTCTTAATTTCAAATTTAAATCAAAATATAATTGGAGAGTTTTGAAAATAAAATGAAACTGTCAAGAAATATCACATTTTAAATGTCACTTATCTTACACATAAAAAATTATGTATACAAACAAGTATGGTATAAATGTCATATTATTAAAAATTCACACATTGAATTTATTCCTTAAAATTATAATATTCATTTATTTAAGGTATAAGCACTTATCAATAGGTTTATCATAATATTCGATGCAGATTAAATAATTCTATTCATAAAAACTTAATGGAAAATTTCATTTAAAATTTTCCTTTTAAAAAAAAAATCCAGACAGACTATGCAATTACGTTTTTCCGAAATTCTGATGGAACACAACTTTATAATAAAAGCAGCATAATTTTATCCTATACTTTGCAGTAATTTTGGGCCTTTGTAATCATAGACACACTGACAAGTAAATTTCAAAAACATATTTTACAGAATTATAAGGATACGAAAGACACATGGAGATTTATCAAAATCTTGAAGTCAATTTTTTATTATTATTAAGCCTAATTCTTTTATACCTTAAATATAAAAACAGGACCTATAAATGATCATTATAAGTCAGTATAATGGTAAATATTTATGAAAAATTAAAATATATTTGAAAATTACAAAGATTAAAAGAATCGTTAGAAGCTGAGATTAAAGAAAATTTGAATAAAATCAGAGCATCCTACATATCATAATTTTCCCAATTTTTTTTTAATGGATTAAGAAAAAAAATTATTACAATAATATGCTGGTATGCTATCAAGAGAAAAAAAACTATTATTAAAATATTCAATAATATCTCAATTAATAAAATTGAAATAAAATTTTGAAAATTCTTTTTAAATCAAGCTTCTACCATCAAAAAATAGTTGAATAACAAATTTATAACTTTAATACAAAGTGTCTTCAAGAACAAAGATCTTCAAACTCTTAATTACGGCAACCTAAATCCAAATCTTTAGCTAAAAATTCCGACCTCCACCACATTGAGAAAAAACACCGATTATTTACAAAATAAGTTTTATAGGCTATTATAAGACATTTATAATAAATTTTAGGACTAATAATAAAGAATCCAACATGGAAATAATAGTAAATTGCTTTGAAATCAATATGATTTTTAAGTAAATTAAGCTTTTTTAATAAAAAAAAGAATTTTTGATCAAGCGGTTGAGATTCAAATATTGTATGTAAACAAGACTTTAAGTAAAGCTGAATCAGGAGATGGAAATAATATATATCATGCACAGAATACTGCTTCCTTTTATATGCCACCCACATACTAAGACATTACTTATTTGATTCATTTGTAATTCAACACTATTTCAATTATGATTTTTTTTTTTTAACTTGCATCAAAATTTTCCAAACTGTGAAAAGATACATAAACATTCGTGATTTTACTATTTAAGAATCTTTAAAGCAGTTTTTTAAAAAAATTTCACCAAAAAAATTTTCAATATTTTTTTTTTTTTCTGACAGAGGCTGTATATGGGAGCAGAACCAAATAATTATCTAAAGCACATCTATATCAGATTAGTCTTATAGATAACACTTTACACAATGTAAATTACATATGGTACTAATATGGGTACTTTTCTATTATTCAGACACAAATATAGCCAATGTGAACTAAACATGAACCAAGTCACCAAGTAAGTAAGCAAAAGCATTGCAAGAAATTTGGTGGAATCCTAAATTCTACATTATTTGGTGATTTCTCACAATACCTGGCTAACAGAAAATCCTTCTTCATTAATTATTCTTCAAATGTATAATGCTCAATCAAAATTTTAAAAAAGATATGATTAATTTATTTGTTATATGTCAAGGAAAATTTAGAGTTTTATTAAAGAGTTCAGTAACAACACAAAAACTCATTAATCCTCATTGGATTAATCCTCATCGCTCATTAATCCTCATCGCTTTCAAATGCAATTCTCATTAAGTTGTATCAATTTTGATGAATAAATCAAACATTTTCAATATTATAAAAACAATATTTTAGTTAGTAATTATTTATTTTTCAAAACAGTATAGCAGATATACGAGTTTCAAATAATTATTTGTAAGTTTTTAAAGTATATTTTTTAGTAATTGAAGGAATGCATCCATTCCTTCAATTACTAAAAAAACTTGTTGTTGTATCCTGTTGTATCTTTCACAAGTTTTTTTTTAAACCTTTCAAGCAACTTTGATTAAGATATATTAAACACCTATCATGCTTTCTTTTAGAATCAGGTTGCAAAAAATGTAATTTTCTCTATAATATCTCCATCAAGAAATTCCTAATCAGTAACATAACATAAAGTTATATACAGTTACATGATGTCATTGCTAGTCATATTGCTAGAGTAAAAATTATTTTGAAAATTGTTTATAAAACAATCACAGTCACCATCAAAACTGAAAGGTATACAATTATTTTAATTTATTTTTTGACTCAATATTTTAAAAACTGAATATAAACACTGATATAGCACGAAAACTATCAATTGCTCCATTGTAGAGAGTTAAATCATGCGATTATTTTCACATTTAACAGAAAGCAAATTTCCACAAATTCCTCACAGCCAGTTTCCACTTAATGTACAATAGCAGCGCAGTGAAAGAAAGCATTGAAAATACATCAAATTTAATCAATATTCTAATTTTACTTATTTTAGAATTATAAAAAACCAGATAAATAAAGAGATCAATATATAGCAGAGAGTTAATTATTTCCAATAGAAAAGTTATCTAATAACTTATGATCATTACAGTAGCTTTATAATAATTTTGGAGAAAAAAAAAAAAGAAAAAAAACTTTCCACTTTTTTTTATTTAAACAAATATAATAAGACTTTTAGTTTACTTTCAATTCTCAATCTAAAGCTTATATGTTGGCAAAATTATAAATTTCTTTCTTATTTCTTAAATAGAGATCTTTCATTATAAAAATGATCAGTCATCTATAAATTTATCACTTTTTAAAAACCAGTCAAGATTATTTACATATAGAAAGGAAGAAGATATGCAGTGATAAAAAAAAAGAATGTCTTATTTAAAAAAAATCTTAAACATGAAAATGATCAATCAAAGTGACATATGGGTTAACGAATAATAGAAATACAGTTGCATTGCTATCACATTAATAAGAATATATAGACTATAAACAAACAATGTTTGTGAACGAACATATTTTTAAAATTATTACTACAGAACTTTAAATTTAGTTTGAAAAACAATCGGGATACATATTGTCTTAAAAGTTAAAATTAACCATGCATAATTTTTTTATATTAATCAGAAAGAAAGAAAAATTCAGACTTTCCTATTTTACATCGTTGAAGAATTAAGAAATATTTATTTTACCTCTAATAAATTAACATTAACTTCTTATACATTATTAACATGCTTTTTAATGCTTAGAAAGGCATGCATAATAAAATTCTCCATGTTATTTTAGCCGATTTGCTAATACATATATAAAAAATAGTTAAACATAAACCTCATTATTTCAATTACAAATCAAAATTTAATAAAACGCACTACAACCCAATTATAGGCGCGATTACTTATAAAAAAAATCAAATCAGCAAAACTATTTTTACGAATAACTATTTTAAAAAGAAATACAAAAAACTTAACCAAGTTGTTAAAACCCAAGTTTACGAAATTCAATTAAAAACGGCGCGCATTCAATTCACCTAGCGCAAAATCTGGAACATATGACAACGCAATGTATATTTAATAAAAATTTTGATTTTATTTTCTTTCAAAAAATTATGATTAAATTATTAATCGAATAAAAATAAAATTATGTGAGTAAATATATTTTCACAAATCTTTTTGCTGTTTCAAAATATCAAAACAAGCATTGCGCATGCCCACATGGCAGCCATTTTGATATATATGCTAAGCGACTTACCTTGCTTCGAATGCATCGATCAGTCGAAAATCAAATATATTTTCTTCTGGCTCCCAAGTATTGTGCCTATTAAAACGGAAAACAATCCATCAATATCCAAGGTAAAAGAAAATACAGAAACATCGACACTGGTAATCCATGTTTGTAAACACTAGTAATAAACACAACATAATACGTACTTTTGACTCCAACCTTTCCATTTAATAAGATACTCCACCCGGCCCTACGGTAAAAATAAAAATCAGTAATCTATTATTAATGATTTTATTATCTTTAACTGAACGTAGGAAAATTAATCAGAGCTTGAAATCCGAGATCATAACAAAATAAACCGCAGATTATTTTTGTTTACCTTCCGTATTCTTTTTTTCTGAATACATTCCGCCGTGAAAACTCCGTCACTGTCACCCAAATTTGACAGTTCCATCTCAGAAGAGTCGTCAGAATCCAGACTTATGGAAAAAAAGAGTATCAACTCCTTTATAACTCCATGTGTTGCCACATAAATTTTAATATGCACGTCACAACAATTCTTTAAAATTCCGGCAACGCACAACTTCTCACGCACACGATCTTCGGTCGCAGAGAGAAAACTGATTCGTTTCTTCTGGAACGAGATGAGTGGAGGGAGAATAGATCCAGTTCTATGGTTGCCGCGGTTTCGCGAAATCGTCGCCAATATTAGCATTTGGCGATGTTTGAATAAATAACTGAGGTGAGAAAATGATCTAAATGTGTTTTAGGAAATTTCAGCTTTCCTTTCGCGACGACAGTACGTATATAAAAACGGAAAGAAAATTTAAAAACACTCTGAGAAAAGTTTTTATTTATGAAAATAAAAAGAAATTTTATTCAATCCATCTATTTAAAATATAAATAAATAATCGAATGAATAAAATAAAATATATGTATGGAAAAACTCGTTAAATTATTTTTGATAGAAATTTCTTGGTTCACATTTTAAATTTTAAAAAACCAAATATTTATGATTCTATTTTAATTTTTATAAAAAGTTATTATTTGATTTTTATAAAAGAAACTTGAAGTGGCAAATTTTGAAAAACTGATAAAACAATTTAAAAGATTATTTTCTAAAAAATTGAACTCTGTAAATCTCTCAAAAACATGAATGAACATGAAATTTAAGAGTAATTTGTGGCAAAATAGAGAGAACAGAGACACTTTTATTTTTATTAATGTCGTAGAACATTTTTTTTATTATAAAGCAATATTTTTTAAATTATAAAATTAAATAATATAAATTTAAAATGGTAATTCATAAGAAATTTTACTAAAATAATGTTCCAAAATTAAGTGAAACAGTTCTTGAATTTAATTACAATGTCCGATACTTTACAGGTTTTAAATTCTTATTTGATTTTTTTTTTTTTTTTTTAATCTTCCCATCTAAAATTCTAAAATAAAGAATGCTTAGTCGATGGAAGATTTTCCAAAAATCTTGCAAATTATTTCACATCCAACTTTACCGTTAAGTAATTTTTTTTTACTTTATTGGTAATAAATTTATCAAAATACTGAAACTTTGATACAATTATCAAAACATTATATTTTCTGATTTTTAAGAATTTCGAATGTTTATCTACTCCTTATATGTGAATATTACAAGAAGAACCGAACCTTATTGTAATATATAAGTGCCCATATAATCATCTTCAAATTCCAGATTTTTTCTATTCATTTTTATTTATTTTTTACAAAAACAGTCATTTATAAATAACTAGCTGGTACCCGGCGTGTTGCTGCCACCGAAAGAAAAAATATTAAGTGCAATCAATCATAATTAGGCAATGTTTTATTAAAATAGAGTGAACTTTAAGGCAGTATATAAAATGAGAACAAATAAATATCCATTTGTATACATTAGATTCGTGTATGCTTTTAGAATTGTAAAACTTTTTGTTATTTCAGAACGGTAATGAAAGAAACTATTTATTGTATCTCGTGATTCGTTTCATATTCTCTCAGAATTCTCAAATTTCATTTTAGAAAAGGTGATTAAAATAGTTTCTTTTAAAATGGATTCAACATAGAAAATATATTTACACCACAAAATCGTTAATGTAGTTGAAAAGATAATTTTTGAAAATTAAGATGGTGTAAAATTATTTGTTCTACAATATTTTTGGTAGTTATTGCGAAAAATTTTTAAAACCCAAAACTTTCGCGCATTTTCTCTAATAAAGTAGTTACCTCTGAGAGCGGGTTAATATTTTCTAGCTCTGTGTACTGTAGTTACAAAATATTAACCTTTCACTTGGATTTAGTATTTCTACAGAATCTATTGTCTTCTTGGCGAGTTATTTGGAAATGAATCCTTGGTAAATAAATGCGGTTGAGACTCGATTTTTTAAAAATTTTTTTAGATAATTGTACAATCCCTATAACCAGCCCGTAGGTGTAAGCAATAAGCGGACCAAGTTTCATCGAATCGGATGAACGGATGCCATATATATATATATATATATATATATATATATATATATATAAGAAAAACAAAGCTTGAAAAAAGCTGTCAAACTAACGTCATCGAAGTTACAATATTTTAAAGCTTCAGGTTATGTAAAAAAATTTACATAAATTTCGTACAATATTGTCAGAAAAGTTCGAAATTGCGTTATTAGACCAGAAGATATGTTTCCACTTCCACATTTTCAAATACTTTCAAATGTTTTTTTTGTTGTTGTTGAACTTAACCTTTTAAGTAAAATAAATCTAGAGTACACTGCGAACTTTTTACGATTTGAATCAGAAATTGTATGCAGACTACGAGCCAAATCTTATTTATCCAATCTTTTTGTTGCCGGTTACCGGTCTTAATTGCTCAACGACGGACAAGCAGACAGACTTTCTACCGACAGATTCTGTCTAAAATTCCCCAATCAAATTCAACAGTTGGCTTGAAAATATTATATAACTTTTTGGCCTTGATCGTATCACTTCTAAATTATAGTATTCACATATTTACTAATAATTTCCCAAGCAATTGACACAACATATTTCTCAAGCAAATGATGCAGCATATTTCCCGATTCCCCCACTTAAATCAACAATTGGCTATCAGCACGTTGATGGTCAGTACAGCCTTGGTGGCTGGCAGTATCTGATGAGACATCATTAAGGTATCCGACTACGTTTGTAGGAAGAAAAAAAATTTAAATTGTATTTTTTAAAAACTATTTAAAACTATGGTTTTTAGATTTATCATCAATTATAATACAAAATACTATAAATACAAAAAAATATTTGAAAATATAATATATTTTGAGAAATGTGTAGAAAATGTGTAATAAACTTTAATGAAGTTGAACCAAAACGGTTAACACTCTACACAAAATTGTGATGCAGCAATCCTATTTTTTTGTGTACACAAGCAAGAATATAATCATGAATAAAATGAAGCAAAATCTGAGAAAAAAATTGAGATTCAAATAAGTTATGGAGAAAAACCTACTCAAGTATGCATTTTTTTCCCCATAAATTTATAACTTAATTTTTCCAAAAAAAACCCCTGTAAATGAAAAAGTATTTCATCGATAATCAAACTTCTGGTTCCTTTCATTACCCATATTACTTAAAACACGAGCAGAAATGTTTATGTAAATACCTCTATTAGTTTTTGAGATGTCATGTTAACGTTGGAAAACTTTTATGAAAATCAAAGTCTTGAGAAAACTGAAAATCAAGACTTATTTTAGCTGAAAATTATGTGACCCTAAATGATAGATCAGACCTTCCTTTTTCTACAAAGTATCAACTGTTTTGGAAAGAAAAAATTCTGAACAACAAGAAATAACAATAAAAAAAATCGCCAATAGGGTTGATAACCAGTGCTTTTAACGTAGTCGGATATCTTAAATTTCATACATTGCCTGCAGGCCTTGTGTCACAAAGCATAATAATAAAATTATGTGATATGATAGAACAGATTAAGCCGTTTTACGTTGTAAGGCGTTCTGTCACAGTTTATGTAAACAGAAAACTGTCAATCCAAAATAATCAATATGAAATTCATTGACAAATATTTACTGATCCTATATAATTAAACATACATTGTATTTAGAGAGCGCTAATGCTGCTACAACTAAAACACAAATGAACCGAACCAAATTAAAATAAATATTAAGTTAAACCCTTTATTGACCGAGTTATGTTGTCATCAATTTTTCCCCAACTTCATTTTTGCACCAGTAGTTTAGTTCTCTTGCAGAATAATACCAGGGAATCAAAGAAAAAAATATAATTAACAGAAATATCTTAATTAATTAAATATTTTTAATCCCTACTTTTAGTTTATATTAGCTTCATGTCATTTGGGTTACATTCTCCGTGTTCTTAAGAATACCATCAGCAAAAATAGTCTTATAGCAAAGACATATGCTAGATTTAAATAGTATATTCAAGTACCGTCAGTAAATAAAGGGTTAAAGCCAAAGAATCAGAAAGAAAGATATGATGAAAAATTTGTATATAGGCTATAATGATATGACACGACAGATGTAGGCGTAGGCGGATATATATCTATCTATATATATATATACATATATAATAAGTAATTAATTCATATTCAATTGTATCTTAGTTGTAGCTGTATTTGCGCTCACTAAATACAATGATTAATTTTTAAAGATTTAAAATTTTAAACTTGTTTGTAACCGAAATACATTTTAGTTTCGATTCTAATTTTAGTTTCGTTTCCTTAATTAGTTTCATTTGCATAATTTTATTAATTATATTAATTTAGATTTGTTTCATTAATAGGTTCTATTTCATTTACTTTTTATTTTGTGAACTTTTAGCGTTTAATTCCGAATTAAATTTTCATTTCGATTTCGACCTCATTAGTTTCGTTTTAATTTCTGTTGACTCAGGAAATGCGTTTTAATTATTTTAATGCTTTTATGGTTGTATATATACACTGAAGTGACAAAAGTCATGGGATAGCAATATGCAAATATACAGATGGCAGTAGTATCGCAGCGAAAAAGTATAAATGCGCAGTTCGTTTTCCAGAGCTTTCATTTGTGTTCAAGTTATTCATGTGAACAGGTTTTTGATGATTTATGGCGGCACGACGAGAATTAACAGACTTTGAACATGGAATGTTAGTTGGAACAAGACGCATGGGTCATTCCATTGCGGATATCGTTAGTGAATTCAACATTCCGAGATCCACAGTATCAAGAGTGTGCCGAGAGTATGAAATTTCAGGCATCATGGACAGCGCAGTGGGCGACCACCTGCACTTAACGACCGAGACCGCCGACTAATGTACCGCCTGTGTAGAATAGTCAATGTTAATAGACACGCAACACTTCGTCAAATAACTGCAGGAATCAATGTGGGACGTACGAGGGACGTGTCCGATAGGACTGTGCGGCGAAATTTGTCTTCCTTGGGCTATGACAGCAGAAGACCGACTCGAGTGCCTTTACTGACAGCACGACATCGCCTGCAGCGACTCTCCTGGGCTCGTGAGCATATCGACTGGTCCCTAGAAAAAACCGTGGCGTGGTCAGATGAGTCACGATTTCAGTTGTTACGAGCTGATGGTAGAGTTCGAGTGTGGCGCAGACCCCACGAAGCCATGGACCCAAACTGTCAGCAAGGCA
>JAPMOQ010000912.1:78491-107097 GCA_026543055.1 Argiope trifasciata | reverse complement strand
ACCATTTTAATGATTATTTAAAAAAGTAATGCAACAATACATTTTTAGAAAAGGAAGTTGTAAGGATATAAAATAATTGAAATTCTATTCTAATGCAATCTATATCCATTTAGACTATTTTCATTTCAGTTTAAAATGTTAACACATCAATTCATTACTGTAAAAGAAAATTATAGAAAGCTCTAAGAATGTAAAATAATATGCTAAGGCTTCTAAACATTGTTTTTGCTTTGAAAAGCATACTCGCATTAATACATTCTATTTCGAATAATGGAAGATTTTTATTTGGGACAGAAGTTAAATCATTTAATTCTTGTGAGACATTTTATTTTATTTATTTTGAGTCAGAAGATGCCGAGAGTTGCAGTCGATTTCATCTTTTTACGAAACTAATTGATTAATTCCATCGAATAGCAACCGTTGCCTGGCAACGAATAAAATATATTTGATGATTTATTTCGCGAATGTAATTGGAACAATTGTTCTGCAGCGTTGTAATAAGAAGGGGTGAAATTCTAAAACCGAAAAAAGAAAAAAGAAAGAAAGAAAAGGAATGAGGAAAAAAAAAACATTTTAGTTTTAACAAGGACAAATGCAATTTTTTATCTGCAATGCATTTTGAGATCCATAATTTTAACCTGACATTACGTAAATGAGGAAAATGTCTCATAGCAATGAAATATTATGTTTTATATCTTAATTCAATTGTATATATTGAATAATCAATAATCAATATACATAAATAAAGATGAATGTTTGTCTGTATGTCTCTCATGCGCTTCCGTATCGATTATCCGATTCCAATAATAGCTATATAACATATTGCTTGCATTGGCGCGAAGGTTATAAGCATAATACAATAATCAAAAGTATAAAAAATATGTTCAGATCTATTTACCGCATCTATTAGCCATGGATTAACCACCCAATAACTCGCCAACAGATTCAGTAAAGATGCTAAATTCAAGCAAGACGTTAATATTCCTTAGCTATTATACGTAAATGCAATCTAAGTCTTTCTCTGAGGTAATAGTTTTATTAGAAGGTGTGCGGGGAAGTTTTTGGGAAATCAATCCTATAGGTTTGAAATTTTATCGTTTTTTTGCAGTAACTTCCGAAAACATTAGAGTACAAACAATTTTGCGCCATCTTAGTTTTCAAAAAATAATCTTTTCAACTGTATTAAAGATTTTATGGTATAGTTTCTATGCTGGATCAATTTTAAAAGAAATTATTTTAATCACGTTTTCTAACATTAAACTTGAGAATTCTGAGCGAATATTAAACAATCGCGAGTTCCTTTCTGTACCATTCTGAAAGAACACCAAGATTTACAATTCCCAAAGAATACACAAATCTAATATATAAAAATGAATATTTATTTGTAGAATAGAATAATAAAAATAGAATAAGTACTATTTATGTTTCTCCTTTATACATCCTTCAATTTCAATGAATGCATTCATTGCCGACAAGAAAATAAATACTATTCTTCCCATGATTCTTAATTAAGCAAGATTATCTCGAATTCTAAATGATATTTTCAAGATTATTTCTACTGCGGCAGCAACGCGCCGGGTACTAGTTAATATTATATATTGTTAACTTTATTGTTGGTTTAGTTTGGTGCAAGGTGGTTATAATTCATATTCCCATGTAAATAGCATCCTACACCACAAAAGGTTGCACGAATTGCTACGAAATTTGATATAGGGACTGTACTCAAGATACTTTTTTCTTGCATACAGCCGTTCACCACTGGACGTAGCAGTACCGACAGGATTTGTTGTAGTAGACAGCTGAATAAGTATTGTCCAATCCTACATTGACCGATCGGTCAAACTAACCTTCGTTTCGGGGTAATAACTAGCTGTCTTTCTCCCCATCTGCACACTTTCAAACAGTTGGAATGAAACTATCAATCTTTAACAGCATATTCTTCAGGGTTTTGTGATGACCTGGTACGACATGAGATGCTTTCAGGAATTTCAAAAAGTTCCAAATTGTCCACCAGAAGGCTCCTTTTCCAGAAAAAATATTTTAATTTGTCGCAATAAACAACAAAAACCGAATACAGAAGCATAATTAATGTTTATTATCTGATCATCTTGTCATTGAACCACATTAAGTGAAAAAGAAAGAAAGAGTTTAGTTTGCAGAAACAAGAACAGATTAGGACGAAATTGCACAAGTGGGCGCAAGAATTATAGAACTGTTTGCTCATGCATCTGTGTATACTGTAATTCAGAAACGGAAATTAGTAACTGAAGGAAATTGGTCATATTTTTATGTTTTTATCATGTTTTGTGGTAAATCTGTTAAACGAAAGACTGCCTAAAGTTTAATAAATATGTGAGCTGGGTAATTAAGAAATAATGCAAAGTAGGCCAATAAATTATTTTTTATAAATATTTAATAAAAAACAATTGTTGATTTGCAAGCGACATTCGGAAAATTTGATGCATCAGTAGCATTGAGAAATACAGGATGGTTGTAATTAAACTTCCCTTACAGGCAGCATCATACTGCATAAACGGATGTGCAAACCAACTTCTATACAACTGCCAAAAATAACACCAACACCTTGTTGAAATATTCAAACACAACATAATTCAGAACTATTTTCTCCCTAACTGGTAAACATACCGCCCACTGGTAGAAGACCTTCACATCTTCCCCTATACCCATTTAAACTGCAAACAATGTGATTTTGTTGCCATTTCGCCGCTCAAAAAGGTGGGATAAAATTTCTGGCGTAAATGTCTGTAACAGCGTATCTTTCAATCGATGGCGCTGAACTATTTTAGGTGGACTTAGCGGGAAATAGGAGGGCTTCTTCTCAGAAAAGTTTACGGTGGAAAGATTGTTGCTATTTTTAGCATAAGGCAGAGAGTCTACTGGAAGTGGAAGACGAATTAGGGATAGGTTAGATTATGCCCTTTTGAAGATATTTTAAAGTTAAAAATGGAGGTATCCAATTTAATCATATTAAATTGTTAAGATACAATTAAGATATATTATCCCTTAATGAGGAATAGAATCTGTGAAAGGTATACTTAGGTATACTTATGAAAGGTATAAAGGTAGTAGTTTCACAGTATCAATGTTGATGAAGGATATGTATATATTTTTTAAAAAATTGCGTTTTCAATTTAAATCGATTGAAATTTATTTTTATACATAGAAATCTATCTTTACATTTCATCTTATCAAAAAGTTAAGGGGTTTTCTTTAAACTCTAATTTTAATTTGAAAATGAATGATTTCGATGTAACCACGACGAAATGAATTGAAAAATAGGTACTTTTCTGTTACATTAAAGCTACAAAAAAAAAAAAAAATCGCCAAATAATCGTTAATAGGGAAAAGTGGCATAGCGAATGGCAAAATAAATGTCACCAATTTGAGCAAAATGCGAACAATGTCGCCAAGTAGAACTATGTAAAATTTGACGTAATTTTGCATTTTTTACCCTGCTACGTTCAGTGGTGGTGGGGTGGTTGGCTGTATAAAAGAAGTCGGGAAAAGTGAAAAAGTAACCAAAAAATGCAAAATTATGTCAAATTTCACATAGTCATACTTGGCGACATTGTTCGCTTTTTGTTCACATTAGTGACATTTATTTTGTATTCGCTTCGCTTGGCGACTTGAATCGCATTTGGCTCATATTGGCGACATCTTGTAGCCTTATAACGGAAAAGTACCGAAAAATTATATGTTGATTTCAACTGATTTATTAATCCAAACAGCTTAATCCTTTATTTACCGAATTATGTTGTCATGAATTTTGTATTTTCATTTTTGCACCAGTGGTTTAGTTTCCTTTGCAGAATAATCCCAGGGAACCCAAGAAAAAATGTAATTAACAGAAATATCTTAATTTAATTATTAATTAAATCTATTTAATTCTTATCTTATATTAACTTCATGTTATTTGGGTTATATTCTAAGTGTTCTTTAGAATATAATCAGCAAAAATACTCATATAGTAAAGCTATAAGTTAAATTTAAAAGGTACTTTTAAGTAGTCAGTAAATAAAGGGTTAATAACATAAGTATCTTCGTCTATCATAATCAACGAAGGTCGAGGTGATTTGGTGGTAAGGTCTCGGCTACGAAATCGGAGTGTTTTGGGTTCGAGACCCAATTCCTTTGAAGAACGTCGTGTACTTGGGTCGGGTGCGTGTTAAATCCGCCGGGGCCAAACGTCCTCCAGCTGGTGTGGTGCCACATTTAATAGGTATGGCAAAGAGAATGGGACATTGAAAGTGAAAACAAGCTTAATTAAACCTACTATCGAACTTTGGCCTTCACAAATGAATAGAAAAACGGATACAGTTCTCACCAGATTGAGACTGGGTCATACTCGGTACACGCATCGTCATCTGCTGTTAGGAGAACAAGCTCCAATGTGTTCTCGGTGCAAATGCACTGTGTCCGTCCAACATGTGCTTTCTGAATGCTCAAATTTTGATACACAGCGTTTACATTTTTTTTAAATCTAATAATATTGATTTATCTGCTTTACTTGGAAAAACGCCCCATTATAATCTCTTACCCTTTTTAAAATCTATTGGTTTTTATTCACACATTTAGTCTTTTTTTCAAATTGTATCAATAAATTTTTTTTTCAAATTTTAAATTGTATCATATAATTTCAAATTTTTTACCTTGAAAAAAACTTCACTTAGTCTGGCGCAGTATGGTCAAATCTATGGCCCTTGTGCCAAAAAAACCCAAACCAATCTGTAAATTAAATCTCAAATCTAAATATTAAGTTTTATACATTTAGCTCTCATTATTTTGTTGTTATCGTGTTAACTTATATTCGAACAGCCAGACAAATAAATTTCGTATAAATGGGTTTATTTCAAAAATTGATAGAACTATACAGTTTTGGTGTAAAGACTGTATAGGTAATTTCATCCTTCTATCTTAATAGTTTTTAAGTCATCTTGTTTATAGACAGGCAGGTAGGCATACTACTCCGAAAATGAGTTTTTCGAAGTTGCTGTGTACAAAAAAGTGGAGATTCATCAAAATTTCGAATTATTTGACGATTACAAGACTTTTTCTTTGTATATTTTGTACGCGGAGAAGTGAAAAAAAAAGCATCAAAGAATAAAGCAGATATTTTTTTTTTTTTTTTTTTTTTGGTTGAGTGTCATATTTAAGCTGCATAGACTGCAACGCGTTCGTGCGCACATTGAGCCGTGGTAACATGCGGGGAAGGGGATTTCTAGGGTTTGATTCTGCTACTTTTCTGTAATGCTTGTTTTATTTGAACAACTTGTTGCTTCATTCCCCCCTCCCCTCCCTTTATTTATTAACTAGCTGGTACCCGGCGCGTTGCCACAGCCAAAATAATAATATTAAGTGATCAATCAATAATATGGTAATGTTTTATCGAAATAGGATGAAGGGTACGGGGGTGTATAAAATACGAACAAACCGATATTCATTTCTTACATATTAAGATTCGAGTATTCTTTTAGAGTTGTAAAACTTGGTGTTCTTTCAGAATGGTAATGAAAGAAACGATTTATTGTATCTCGTGATTCGTTAAATATTCGTTCAGAATTCTCAGATTTAATTTTAGATAATAATATTAATTTAAAAAAAAATTGATTAAACAAATTTATGCCATAAAATCTTTCATATAGTTGAAAATTAGGATGGTGCTAATTTATTTGTACTACAATATTTTTGGTAGCTACTGAGAAAAACCTAAAATTTAAAAAACCTAAAGTAGTTAAAACTTGAAATCTCAAGGGTTGGTGACCCCCAAACTCTCTTACATAATCTATAACAAAGTTGTAACCGCTGAGAATGACTTGCATGGCATTTGCGTACTATAGCTACAAATTATTAACCTTTAACTTTGATTTAGCATTTCTATAGAATCTATTGCCTCCTCGGCGAGTAATTTGGAGGTTATACCTTGGTAAATAGATGCGGTTGAGATTCAATTTTTCAAATTTTTTTTAGATAATTGTACTATTTCTATAACCATCCCGTATGTGTAAGCAATAAGTTGATCAAGTTTCATCGCAATCGTATGAACGGATTAGGAAGGCATAAGAGACATACAGACAAACATGAATTTTTATTTATGCAGATTTTTTTTTTCAATACAGAAGAGATAACAAATTTTAAAAACTTATCAGTATTTAATTAAAATATCCGTTTGCAGATTTTCTTAACTTTTTGCAGAATTTTTTTCTTTGAAATATATATTGCTGACAAAACCAGTAGGAGAGGTCTTTTCCAGACTTTCATGCACACTCTCTAATAAAAGGTAAATTTTTGTTTTAGACGTATATTTCCGAACATATTCAAGCCAAAATTTGATACAAATCTACAATTGTACTACAATCTACAACTATACAATCGGTACAATCTACCATCTGCAACTATGCAATCTGTACGATCTACAATTATACAATCGACCGTCTACAACTATACAATCTGTACAATCTACAACTATACAATCTACAGTCTACAACTATACAATGTGTACAATCTACAATCTGCATCTATACAATCTGTATAATCTACAGTTTACAAATATACAATATGTATAATCCACAATCTACAACTATACAATCTATAATCTACTACTTTGCAATTTGTACAAACTACAATTATACAATCTGTACAAACTACAATTATACAATCTGTACAAACTACAATTATACAATCTGTACAAACTACAATTATACAATCTGTACAATCTACAACTGTACAGACACATAGTTCTATCAAGGTTTTGCTGCAAAAAATGAGGCAGCTCCAATTATTCAAATTTGCAGAAAGCCATAAAAAACGTCTGAAAATTCTAAATTCGAATGAGACAGACAGCTCTATCCCTTGAGTAACGCGAGACCTAAGATTGGGCATCTTAATTCTCGTGTTCTTTTGGCACCAAACGGGGGGAAAAAAAAAAAACACGTGATAGGGCATGTAACTCTAAATTTCAACCAGTTAGAGCTACATCTTTTTTGCAGAAAACCATTCAAGTTATTGAGTTTGTGAATTATCTGAGTTTTGAGTAACTGAGCTTTTTGCATCTTTCTAACAGTACGAACCGACAGATATTTAACTCTTTGTTAGATTTAGATCCAAATTTGATTGATGTGCATATTATGGATGATTAATCTGTTTGACTAATTTTGCTTATTTCGTTCGCTTCATTTTGTTGTTAGCATGTTAATTTATATATAAACAAAAGGACAGACAGACTTCCTCTGAATGTATTTCGCTCAAAATTTGATGGAAATCTACGAATTTAGTCAGAGACCATTGTAACGTTCCCCTGTCCCATTCACAGGAAGCGACATTTCTAGACAGCTGTTAACGACCTGTTAACGCCCTCCATTGTTGAATGCCTGCAGATGGCTGGATCGGTGGTCTTCTTATTGTCGCGTGGTCTTTGTATCTGGTCATTAGTAATTCAGTTGAAAGATCACATGTGGGGTTCATAGATTGGGAGGAACTTTTCGCATCTTCAAAGGAAAGGAGTGTCAAACTATCTAGATGCCGGCTGATCCCTTTGAGAAGGAATATCACTGACATGTGTTACAGAGCGGTCAATTGCTAGGACACGTCATTGATGGACAGTCTCTCCCGCCCCGCCAAACTGATGCCATAAATGAGGGAAATTTTTGCTGTACGATTGGCAGATGGAAAGTAGACCTGGACGAATGGAAACTAAGGATGCGGAGAGATAAAGAGAGGGTCTTGCTTTGAAGTAGAGACTTTTTGAATTGTGGACTGCGATACTATTTACGCTTCACCCTGGAGTAGTCGTTCTGACTAACATCTTTTTAATTTCATGTGGTGTTTTTCTTTGAATTGATGGACAACTCTATACACGAACTCTTTTCTATATTAACTTTCCACCTTTGACTATTGTATAAATAGCAAATAATAAACCTAGATTAGAGCAAATTGTTATGTACATATCTGGTTGTAAATAAAAGAATTATATGAAATTCTACTCCTTATTTTGATCGGTCAGGACCAAGTCATTACTCCATATATTGAATTTCTTATCTGTATAGTTCAAGCAAAGCGTTTTTTTAAGTATTTTTGTTGCTGAAGAACAAACAAACACGATGAAAAAATTTTTGTTTTCAAACTCAAGAATATCTGAAAAGCGGAGATTCGTCAAAATCTCGAGTTCGGAATTTTCGATGATCACACTACTTTCTCTATAGGAAAGAAAAAGTAAAAAAAAAAAAAAAATTAAAAAGCGCATACCAGTAAATATATTTGTTTTAAGTATGTTTAGTTTAGTTATATTAACGTCCCGTTTAAAGCAGCACGAGGGCTATTTTGGAAAGGACCTCGCGAATTTGAACCACGGTGGAATGACGAGGACGACACCTGAACTGGCACGCCCCTTCTCCACGCCAAATCAGCGGGAGGATGTTTGGACTGACAGATTTAACGTGCAAAAGAACCCTTCATACGATGTTTCGATGGGATCGAGGCTCGAACCTCAAACCCTCCGGTTCCCAAGCTGAGACCTTACCACCAGGCCACAGAAGTCCCTTTCCAAGCGCGAGTCAAAACATTTTCGAATGTAAACATTTAAAAGTAGGCGTTTGTGTTGTAAATTTAAAACACCGCATGTATTTAAACATTCATTAAATATGATTAAGCAGTAATAATTTATAGCAATAATAACAAAGTGTTTCGATTATTTATTTGAAGAATAAATCGACGATGACAAAAAGTTCTTAGTAAATAAATGAGAACATTCTTTCTATAGCAAAGGAAAGCAAACTAAGCAACTGTAGACAGGATTAAAATTTATAAAATACGATTTATTCCATCATTTCTCTTTTGTTTACTATCAATTATCTGAATATTTTTTAGTTTTTAACACATAATCATTTAGCCTCCTTTATACTCTTTCAAAGTACTAAGGATATTTGCTAAATCTATTTATGCGATTTAGATGTAAAAACATAAACAAGGCTATTTGTTAAAAAAAAATAATTTTCATAAAATATCTAACGAAATGCCATTAGTAAAGAGAGCATCAAATCCTTCCTACTCCTTAAAAAAATATATTATTATGTTTTCGGAATTTGCAGAAAATGTTCTTTATTTTTCTTTCTTTTATACCATTTAAAGTTATTGTTCTCAGACAACGTTTTTCGCTTTCATATAAACAAAGCTTTTCCATTCACAAACAAGAAATGTGTCCATTTAAACTTACGTAGCTTCCATTTAGAATCGGGGAAAACAATGGTAATATATATTACTAAATCAGACTGGTGGCTATGTAAATATCTTAAGGAATAATAAAACTTCGAGCTTATTTTTACTTTTCGAATACGAAATATTTAATTCACGAGGAATTATTGCAATTGCCAAAGAATTCGAATTTGGAATTTTGACATTTGTCTGATTTTTAAATCAGTCTAAGTCTAGGAAACGCATATTTGAAGTTATGTTTGTCTTCATTATGCCTAATGGTGAACACAATGATTCATAAACCTTCAGAGCTAGACGGATGAAATTTGATATGTTATAGTTACATCTCATTTGAAGATTTCAATCAAATTTTGAATGGAATCCATGCAGAGATGGGTTGGTTGGTTTGATGTTTTGTAGCCCAAGAACCAATATGAAAGTTATCTTGCTCCCAGCAAGTTTATTTCTAATTCAAAATTTAATAAAAACAGTTTAAAGGAAAGTATATACTTTGATAAAACGATGATAAATAACAAAATGTGAAAAGGAAGCCGAAATAAGGAGTTCAGATTAAGGAATAAAAACTTATGAATTTTAAAAAGATAAAAAGGTTCTTATGTGGATTTCAGTCAAGCAGCAATGGCAAAGTTGTTGTTTTGAAGTAAAGCAAGCGTTGAACATTAAAACGTGAGCATTCAATAAAGACATGACAAACTGTTATTCCACAATCAAAATGTGGGCGTCTCGGAAATTGATCATTTAATAATGATGTAGACACTCATATATTACTCGGGGAAAACAATGGTAATGATGTAGACTCTCATAATAATGATGTAGACACTCAGACATCTAATTTCATTAGATGTCCATGAGTGAAGCTAATGTGAGTGATTCTCAGATGAGTTAAAACTGTGTCATGTTTTCAATCACTCAAAGAAGGCCAATTTTCTATGATAGTCTTGAAAGTATGGAGTTTGTTTAGAGTTTCCGAATCCCACTGAATGTGCCAATTCATATAACGATGACATTGTAATTGTTTCTTCAAATCGCATGAAGGTATGGATATTTCTAGAATGCGAGTTGCGGATTTGGCACTCTTATCAGTGTGCTCATTACCACATATTCCCACATGGGATGGTATCCAGCAGAATAAAACTGTAAAGCCACGGGAGATAATCCTATAAAACAAGTCGAAAATATTAAAAATATTTGGATGAGCATGATTTTGAAGCTTAGGAAATCTATCTCTTTGGCTAGCCGGGCATATAACGTATATATATATAATTTGAAAACGTATTTTGTTAAGAAAATGGTTAGTTTTCTAGAAAGCATGCTGAAACATTCAAGGAAATATATTCAAAAATGGGAAAAGTGATTTGGATATCTTTTTGAACATTATTCGACATTAATGCAAAATTTCCAAGCTTGTGTCGCATTAAACTTTCAATTAATAGCTTGTGATGCGATGTTTGAAAACCTATTGCCAGTATAATAAATGTAAGTATATTATCATGTTGAAGAAAAATTGTTGTTGATAATTATGGCACTTAATTAACTATCTGATATATTTAAATCAATGCATTTTTCATTTATGGTACATGTTTTTAAAGTACTGACATTACATACGTACAGACGTTACGACTGACAAACGTGAAAATTATAGACTTTAAGGACCGTCAGACTTGCAACCATTCCACAATGGATAGATATCTATATTTAAGAAGCTAAATCTGTCAACAGAATTTTATCCATGTAGTTTTCGTTGTACTCATCACGTTAATAGCTGTGCAGACAGACTTCCTCTGAATGCATTTTACTCAAAAGTAGATAGAAATTAATAAATTCAATGTAAAGGCCAAATGTTACAATTGTTTCGATAGACAAACATGAGATTTATAGACGTGACTGATCAACAGACTTTCAATTATTTAACAATGGATAAATATTTAGATTTTACCAATGTCTATCAAATTTAATCCTTCAAATTCAGAGTACTTTTGAATCATATTTGCCTCAAGCAGACAGATAGACAAAATGCCAAAAATGTGTTTTTCGAACTCAAAGTGGTCTAAAATTTGGAAGAAGGTAAAAAAATATTGTAGATCTTTTCCATGATATCTTATCCTAAGAATCATTTTTATCACTTTCTATGGTTTTCTGGAAGTCACAACAGTAGTTAGAAAGGAAAAGGATATTTTTCGGTCCAGCAACAAACTTAAAATAAAAAATATCCCTAAGCTGAAAGGGAAGAGGGATATTTATAAAAGCCGCCTCCACTTCGCCTTTATAGGAGTATTTTATTTTTCTCCCACACATTGAGGTACGGCGATTGGAGAATAAGATTCAAACCGGGGGGGAGGGACATAACTGCTCAGCGTGTCAATCCCAAGGGCGCTCAATGGACAAAATGCTGATGCACTTATGTCTGTATTTGAAGAGAGGAAAACTTGCACCCTTGAAAAAACCCCACTCTTCCACGTATTATCCGTACAAAAAAAAAAAAAAGAAAAAGAAAAAAAAAGAAAAAAAAAAGAACAAAAAAAAAAGAAAAACCACACTTATACGCATTATTCTCGCACCAAAGAAACCTACCATAATTTTTCATTGAAAGGATGAAGATCCTTTTTTTTTTTTTCATCAATCAATCTTTCGCCGTTTATCCACGGTGGCCTGGTGATAAGGTCTCGGCCTCAGCACCGGAGGGTTGCAGGCCCGATTCCACCGAAGAACCACCGTGTCAGCTGGTCTGGATCATTTTAAATCCGTCAGGGCAAAACGTCCTCCTACTGGTGTGGTGTGGAGAGAGGTTTGCTTGCTCAGGTGCCGTCCTCGTCATCTGACCACGTTTCAAAATAGAGAGGTCGGTCCTAAAATAGCCTTAGTGATGCTACAAAACGTGACGTTAATATTACTAGACTAATCTAATCTCTCTTTAAAGCTTATATATGACTTTTATGACACCTCATACTTTTCGAAATAAATAAAAAAGAACCTTTTAAAAAATTGCAAAATTAAGTCGATTACAAAGTTTTTTTGTGTACTTCTTTACGTTGATTTTTAGTCTTTTTACTAAAAAGCATTAAAAATGGTTCGGCATTTTCTCAACAATATCAATTTTCCTTTAGACAACAATATCACTTTTCTCAATGAATATCAATTTTCCGTTAGACAAAATTGTAGTCGTTTGATTCATGCCTTGCATTTTCGGTTTTCTTTCACCATTTATTCAGCGAATTTCGGCCATCCATAACTTTGCTACTTCAATCAAAATATTTAATACTTTATGGCTCACATTTTAAGCCGTTTAAGGAAGAATGCATATTTTTAAAGTTTAGGAGCACAGTTTAATTTAGTTATAAGAAGAGGCCTTTTTGAAGCAACAACTATACTACTTTAGGGCAAGCCTCGCAATTTTAAACCATGGCCAGATATCGGTGGCAGCCCCTGAGCTAATGCCGACTTTTGCTAATTTTTGCCTCATTACAGAAGAACGGCATTTGGTCCTGGCCGATTTAACATGCAGCTGACGCTTGTACGAAAGAATCAGGTCTCGAACTTGGTAATCTTCAAATTCATAAACCGGGATTTTACCATCAAGTCCCCACGGCCTCTTATAAGGTTCAAAAATATATTTCTTCATTAAATGGTTTTAAAATTTACCCGGCATGCAATGATACTTTGAAAGAAGTAATTTGGAATTAAATTACCCTGCTTGAATTAAGAATACTGTGAGTTAAGAATATTATTGAAAAAAAAATTAATAAAAAAAGCAACAATCTTCTGTTTTACTAAAAAAGGCAATAATCTAATGTTTTTCATTTTTAAATTTTACTAAAAAAAGCTATAATTTTCTGTTTTTCATTATAAAATTTTACTAACTTTCATCAAATTATTAAATTTATTAACACAAATTTTCTTTATATTCGACCATATATTTGAATATGCAAATGCGTATAAGATTATGTTTATATAAAAGATTCGGGCATTTTTACAAGAACCCTCATATAATAAGATTCAGAAAAAAAAAGAACATACTTTTAATAACCTCTCCAGAAATAATACATCAAACGGCGACTAATTAGTAATCCATTACATTTTTATGTGAAAAACTTCTAACAGCATGAAACTTTCATATCTCAAAATCCATTAGTCTGCAACGGTAAATAATTTTAATGCCGTAAAAAATAAAGTCTGAAATGCGGCACGTGAGTACTTCCAAATGAGACGGAAAATATGAAAAATAAACAGAATAAATTCTCCTCATATGAATTTTATTAAGCTTTAATTACTGAGTCCGTTACAGAGACTGAATTTAATGTCGTTTGCAGCGCTGGAAAAATAATCGATTCATTTTACTGAAACATCGTTATCGACTCATTAATTTAAATGAAAGATAAACAAATCCTGACATATTATTTGATGAATGTGTAGTACTATTTAATTAATAGTTAAATATTTATAATTTATTATTGTAATCATATTATATAAGTTGAATTAACTTTTTATTTTTTTTGTTTGATTGTCTTTGAATTCTGTTATTTCGAAAAGGTATACCAAATGAAACATTATTCTATGATATTATTAATTTTAATTAAGTAATTTTTTAAATTTCTTTTTGTTTTATGTGTTTCGAAATGTATGAAACGTTCATAAAAGTGATATACAAGCTTTAAAGATATATTAATTTAATTTAGTTATATTAACGTCCCCTTTTGAAGCAACACTAGGGCTATTTTGGGACGGACCACGTCATTTAGAGCCGCCGTCAGATGAAGAGGATGACACCTGAGCTGGCACCCCCTCCTCTCCAAACTTCTGCACCAAAACAGTGGGGTAAAGATAGATTAAAAGTACAGAAACAAATCATATCAGAGCATTTGTTTCCAAACACAAACTTTTCCAATTTTTTAATAATGAGTATGATAAAAATTCGATGTTTAAAGAAAATCAAAAGTTTTTCAATTTCATATTATAAGGAGTAACAGTAAAAGCCGCCTATGGCAACCAGTTTGTTTGCTTAGATTATTGATACTTTAGGATATTATTGATGTAGATTCTTTTCTAATTTCACCCTGTTTTCTGATGAGACCAAAAAACATAAATGCAATAAAATAAGTCAAAACAGCTTATAATGAGTGTAATGTTTTTTTTTTTTTTTTTTTTTTTGAAAAGCTTATATACAATCAAATTTTGCTTAAGATCACCTTCCATAACGATTAATTTGCATAAAGAATAAAACAAAATGAACTAGCTTAGCGAGTGAAACAAAAATTTAGTAAACAAATGAATAAAAAGAAAGACTTGTTTGATGATCAAAACAAAAAAGTTAAAAAATTAACTCGTTTAACGAGCGATGTTTCGCAGAATGAGTGGCCAGAAGGCACCGTGATTTCACATGCTGGATTGATCTGCATTAGTTCTGTATTAAGCTCTTGTTTGAAGAAAAATTTTACATCTACACAGAAGAAACGTTGCCCAGATAGATTTGTCGAACGTAACATTGAAAGGTTTGAGCAAGTGTCTTGCTCTATAATTTTTTCTCTGGCCAAGATTAATGGGGTCATAGATTTATAGTATTGATACTCAGAGTTAATAGAGGAACAGATCCAAAATTAGCAAAGGACGTAGGGAGTCGCATTCTATGCCACAGCAAAAATCTATGGAGGAGATAGGACAATGGAAGCAACAACACTACAGTGAAATAAATTGAGATACTGGAAGCATAGAAAAATACTGCATAGTACCTCGAGAAACTTACCTTAATAAGACAGATAAGATCTAATAAGATACATAGTCATACTACTGTGATTTAGTCCTAAGGGCCACGGTAAAACCCTTCCCTAAGAAACTACGTCTAGTCATGAATAGGAGGAGTCAGACCCTCACCATTTTGTTTACCCGTCAGGGTGGCTAGAACCAAACACCATGCACGAAGCTTCTCATAATCAATTACGAGGCGCCTTCCGCAGGATATTACCTATGGGTATGACGATGGAGTTGGCGGAATTGTGTCAATATGTAGGTAGAATTCCACCAAGGATCGAGCCTGCGATGTTGGGGTTGGAAGTCCAGTCACTTATCCTTTCGACAAAAGAGAACGCTGATGTCTAGCGGCTGTTACTGGCTTATTAAGATGCCACCACATGGGTAAGTCATGTCAGTGACCTCCGAAACTCAGCAAAGTCACATGGATAAACCACGAAAAACTGAATGACTTAACCATCGCAACAGCAACACTGGCGGGAATTGTGGTTGAGTCCTGAGGGCCATCACCAGCCAAGGTGCAACCCTCCCGGTAGGGAGTACGTCCTGTCATCGATAGGAGGGTCAGACCCTAAAATGTTATTGTACCCATCGGTTTGGCGAGATTCAACCACCATCCCGGAAGCCTCTCATCCTCAATTACGAGGTGTCCCCCACGGGGTGTTCCTAATAAGATACATATAAACTTTTGAAGAAGGTTGGTTTTAGGTTCTAGATACCATGATCGATGAAGAACTGAAGAAACATTATTATCAGAACCATTACAGTAGGTAGTCTTTCTAAAGGAACCTACCTAAAAATAGCTCATTTTCTGAATGCTATGGTATAAAGAGGGTAAAAGGCATCATTGGTAGAATTTGATTTTTTCGCCATCCATCTTCAGAGTTTTTAGCAAATGCAAAGGCACTCGGGGTATGGCATTATTTCCTTCTCTTAATGTATTTCGCTCTACCATGTGATAAAAATATGTTGATGTTCTATGCTCGTGATGCCCCATTCGCGGTGTTTGCAGTTCACTCGACTCTCCCCCGTCCTAAATCCATTCGACCTGTTTTCGATTTACAAAGGCAAACATTTAGTAAAATGTAGAGAGCATTCCAAATATTTGGTTCCCTGAATCGGAAACGATCAACGTTGGAGATGTAAGGTATTATTTATTTATTGGTTCCGATGTACTATTCAAAAAAAAAAAAGTCAGAAGAACAAAAGAATTTTTTTTTTACCAATGTTATGGCTTGGTAAACATAATGCTCTACATAATCAAATAAAATAATCGCCCCAAAGATTCAATGATTCTTCACATAGGTGAATCATCTTTCACGTATCCTCATCAATAAATCATACCACCAAAGATATGACAGGAACCTCAGCAATCCCTGGAAGCTCTTTTTACACTAAAAATTAATAATTAGTTTTCCTAGTAAATTCAGAGAAGAAATACAAATCATTCAGGCTATCAGTTTAGCTATATTAACGTCCAGTTGCAAAGCAACACTAGGGCTATTTAGGGACTAACCTTGTCATTTTGACTAGGATTACACTTAGAAGTTTGCCCTTTATTGCTGTTACACTCATTTGGCGTGGTATCAATATATATATATATATATATATCTTCTGTCTGAACTAAATATTGTTATCCAATCAATTATCTATAGGGGAAATGAAGGACTGAATAATACAGCGTTACTCAAAGGGAAGATACATCTTTGTGACCCCACTCCCCAGTTAAATACTAAAATTTCCCCACTGCAGTTAAAGATTAAATACGTAGATAACTAACTGAAATTTAATATGGGCATTGAGAAAAGTTATTTGACTAATTCCCTCTATACTTTTTTTAAAATTTACATAATGCACTATACAGGACCGGCTATCTGGGGGGGGGGGGTGCAGTGAGTGTTAAGCACCGGGGCCCAGCGACTGAAGGCCCCTCTCCCATGATTAAGAATTAAAACAGTGTTCTGAACAACAATAATGTTACACTTACTAAAAATCTACAACTTGTTTCCATGTGGCAGGTTGAGCATCGCCTCTCGCCTTTATTAGGTAAAGATCATAGTGACATCTATAAAAAGGTGGGAAAAGTTCATTCATGAAGAAGGAATCCTCGTCAGACATGTTAAGACAGAGCGGCGTGCCCGGTGCCCAGAAGTCTGAGGCTGAGGCTGATCTCAAACGGACTTGCAAATCAACAGCTATCTACTTTTGTTTATATATAATATAACATTTTTTACAATCTTTTACACTGCCAGTGACTAAATATAATAAATGCTGAACCCTCTTTCAGCAAATTAAAATTAAATAAAGGATTCTCTTCGGTCAAGCATACGGGTATGATGCTTAAACATTCTTGCTGTATTAAGTATCGAAAAAGAAATCGGTAAAATTGTAATTTCACTGGAGTGATTAATAGCAAAAACAAAATCACGCATTATTACATAAATATGCAAATGCCCGTGCATTTTTTTTTTTTTTTTTTTTTTTTTTGCTTTGCTAAAAATTTAGCGCTTCAAATGGTTTTTTGCACCCGGGCCCCTTCATAGAGAAGACCTACTTTGGCAACACACTTCTGAATACCATGTACGTGACTACGCTGTTTCCTTACTATCCGGTCTAGTTTTCTTTTATTGTTATTAAATGAGGAAGGCAAGGCTCTATTAAATAACCTTTTAAAAATCTAAAAACTGTAAATTTTGACTGTTTTCTTAGAATGACCTGCATAATCCTTTTTCAGTGAAAAGTAAAATCATTTTGAACCAGTTTTCTTAAGAATCAGGCTTACGACCTGCGCCAATGTTACCAGCATTTAAGTTGGGCATTACAGAATTTGTTAAAATTTGAACAACTTAACTTTCTCTCTCATAAATTTTGGAAACGTGCAATGCAGTATATAAACATATAAGCTACCACTACAGGGTCTTAAACTGGACAATATTTATGGCAACTGCTTCTATGATTCGCCGGGCAGTGGTTGCTTTCAGCAGTCGACCACAACAAATCCTGTCGATACTGCTACGTTCAGTGGTGGCAGGGTGGTCGGCTGTATGCAGTGCAAGTGGTTGTTCTCACACTGATATTAAATGAAGGTCCTAGTATACAATAAGAAATGAGAAAATGCGTATTATAACAATGAGTTTCTATTTTTGACAGTGGCGGATTTCCGCACATGTGGTGGAGGTGGTCGCCTCGTGTCTCGAAGTAAGTAAGGACCTCAAAATCTACTTGGACGTGCATTATGGCGCTAAGTAGAAGGTAAATTTAATTGTTCAGGTCTCCCCTTTGGTCTGATTTACAGAATTTTCACCCATTACTTTTTCTTTGAAGAAAAAGTGTTCATTCACTGATGAATGTGTCAATGAAAAAAATAATAATAAATAAAGCGTTAATTAATATTCTTGCGGAATCAAAACGCTGCGTCTGCAAATTCTTTTTCTTAAACTTTATATAAGTTCAGAATGCTTTCCCATCACCTATCTTTCCTATTCACGTACTGTACTATGTTAATCAAGGTTTGGATAAATAATCTTGATATAGAGGACAATTTCTTGAAATCATGAAGCATGAAAATCGCTCAAAAACTGAATGACTGTTACTTTCAATTTTATGTACATAGTAAAATATGAGATTCATTGGTCTAGAAACAATAAAAAAAGACTAAGTATATAAAATGGGTCCATAAAATTCTTCACATCTGTACAAATAAAAAATAAAAGCTACAAATGCATTAAGAATTGCCTTTCAATACTTAACGATATCACAGAATAAATATTAAAATAAATTAACTGAAATAAGTTTATCTTGCTAATTTTTTTGTCAACAATATAGTTTACCTTGGAAGGGTCTAAAAAATATTTTCAGCGCCTGTGGTATTAGCTTACCTAGCTGTGGAACCAGCGCCAGCTTTTTTGTATTACCAAAAAAGCGCCACTGGTCTTTGTATTACCAAAAAAAGCGCCACTGGCCCTTCCGCCACTTGGAAAAAACACTCAGGAGTAAACTGCATTTTGTTAATTTTAAAAACCTCAATTTTTAACTCAAAGTTGTTTATATTTGACTTTATTCTGTTTGTATGTGTATATATAAAGGTAGTAAAACAAGTCTATAATCCCAACTTCCGTTGAACAAATGTAATAATATTGAATGCTAACAATTCTAATAGCAGTATGGTTTAGTTTAGTTTAGCTTAGTTATATTAACGTGCCATTTTGAAGCAACACTAGGGCTATTATTTTCTAACGAAAAATTGATATTCATTGAGGAAATTGATATTGTCGTCTAAAGGAAAATTGATATTGTTAAGAAAATTGATTTGTTGAGAAAATTGATATTGTTTAGAAAATGTCGATTCATTTTTAATGCTTTACACATATTAAAACAGAAGTACACAAAAAAACGTTGTAATCGTCCAAAACTCAGTACTCAAGATTTTGAAGAATTTTCACGTTTCAAACCAAAATGTTATGTTTGGTTTTGCAATGCTACGGGTAAGTTGTTTAGTTATATTAACGCCCCGTTTTGAAGCAACACTAGGGCTATTTTAGAACGGACATCGAGATTTTAAATAATGGTCAAATGATGAGAACGACACCTGAGCAGGCTACCCCCTCTGTAAACATTTACATCATGCCAGTAGGAGGACGTTTGGCCCCGACTTATTAAACGTGCACCCGCTTATACGGCGACTCTTCGGTGCGATCGGGCCTCGAACTTGCAGCCCTCGGGTTCCGAAGCCGAGACCTTAACACTAGGCCACCACTGCCTACCCTAATTTTTTAATGGACAAATGCTTCTTGAAAAGTATCGAAAATGCATAGTAACCGAATTTTGTCTAAGCTCTTTATTGTGGCGATCTGTTAATTTATCAATAAAAACTCGGGAAGTAATTTGAGGAAAGTAATAATAATAAATAAATAAACAAAAGCACTGTAGAATTCTAAGCACTTCAGCAATTAATTATAAAGTTCCATGTATTTTTATGATATTTTCCGAGGGGATCTCCCCAAAGTACTCTCGCATACTCTCTAATAAAGGCGGATTTGTGTCTTAGACGCATATTTCCCCCCAACTGATTGGCTTCAAAAATTAACACAGAGTTACGGCTTCAGTCAAAAGCTAAAATACCAAATACGATAAATTTAAATCATTGAGTTTTTGAGTCATTACGTCTACATATTTCTAAAGCTACAGATAGACATATAGTCAACCTTTGGTTGGATTTTGTTCAAAATTTGATAAGAGTTTACAATATTGATGTTAAATCTGTAAAATATTTTATTCATCTAGCTCTCTTTGTTTTACAGTTATTGCCTTAACTTGTATTCGAACGGCCGGACAGACATACTTTCTCGGTTGGTTGGTCAGTTTTATTGGAACAAGAGTCAGAAAAGGTCATACTGCAACATACTTATGGTTAAACATAACTCTAAAAATTTGATAGAAATCTGCAGATTGGATAAAGACTATATGCCACATTCCTACTAGCTAGCTCAAGGTATAAGAGTTATATTTGTTACAGACAGACATAACACCTCTCCATGCCCCTGCGAATATAATCATTCGATTATTCAAAGAGTCGGGTGGACATGGAATGTTACAGGCAGACCTACAGGCATTTTTTTAAAAAATGTCTTTTTCGAAATCATGGAGAACTAAAATAAATAGTATTGAATAGTGATTGCTGCTATATGCTTTCAAAAAGTTCAGTCTTCTTCCTACATTGCTTTAGCTGAAAACCTATTGAAACAGAGTAGTTACAGAGGCATATTCAATTAGTCAAATTATTTGAAAGAATGAATCTTAAAAGTTATGTAATTCGTGTGGTCAAAAAGTTAATTAACTGTTTTATTATTTGTTTCAATTTTAGATAAAATGTTCTAATATACACAGTGGTTATAATTAAATTTCCCCTATAAACGGCATCCTACCTATTGCTTGCCACTCTTTCTTTATATTTCGTATATGAAAAAAGTGAAAATGTCACCTGAATGTACGAGAAAATTCTGTTTGTTGAGGTTGGAGGGGAAATATTTCTTGAAAATTTCATTCAAAGAATTATTCTGAAAATAATAATAATAATAAATAGTAAAAACATTTATGGACCCTCTTATCTGGCATATATTTTGATCAAGTTAAAAGTATTTATGATGTTATTTGCATAATTTAAAAACACCATTGAGAAAGCAAAAGAAGTGAATGAAAAGGTAAATTAAAGTAAGTCAAAATCTTAAAAATGAGTATGATAAAGAAGTCAAAAATGGGAATTTTCACATTATTAAGCATGTTTTCGAAAATCGGAGATGATTATGGTGGCATTCAGCTAGGATAGTCGATACATATTAATAAAGAGAGCGTGGATTTTCCTTGTCTGAGAACAGCACTTTGCTTAATATAATACCCACTTCGCTTGAAAGCTTATTTTGATAAACCGATTATTTTTTTAAAATATATAATACCTATGACTAAAAATTAGTAAAAAACAAAATTAATTAAATAATTTTTTTTAATGAAAATTAAGTTTGTTTCGGAAGAAAGTGTTGATATAAAATTCGAAAAAAGCATGGCAGATTAAACTTGGATTTCTTCCTTGCTTAATAATTGCTGCAAAATCTGGCAAAAAGCGCTAAGTTGCCAAATATGGCAACCCGCTCTGTATGACGCAGATGTTCTCTTCCCATTGGTGGATGACTGTTTTCTGATCGCTGAGAATACAGAGGTGGAACCAATCACAGCGGAGCTTTAAACCGGTGTCAAAAGTGATGTCATCCAAATGTTTTGTTTTTATTTATTTAATGACGTCAACCTGAGCATGTCAGCTAGCGTCGCTATTGGTCGAATCTTTTCAAGTTATTCCTCTCTATTTACCCGTGCGCAAAGGTTAAAGGCGAGTTAGATTTCTAGATAGATAAGAAAGCCTCGATATTGTTTTCTTTTCGTCATTATCGCAGCGGAGCGTCGACTGCTTTGCATTCGTGAAGGGGAAGGAAGAATTAATCGCGAACGGGTTCTTATTCTGCGGTTTTACTTTTATGATAAATAAACAAGATCACGTGTACAGGATTCGTGTGTCGTAGAAGTACGAGAAAGGTTTTTTTTCTCACCCACAATTACTTTCGTTTGTTGATTGCAGAACACATTTATTTCGAAAATATTCTTTAAAAATAAACTCTTATTTAAAATTAATCACTTATTCTTATTCTATTCTAAAACAGTAATAAAAAGGAAAAAACAGTTCTTAAAGAACGGTTTATTTATTTTTATTATTGTTCTTATTCTTATAATAATCATTCTAGTTTTGATAATTCGTTAAATTTTGTATAATTATTCGAAATTTCAGAAGTAATCATATTTTTGCATATTGTTTATTAAATATATTTAATACGAGTTGATTTATACATTTATATGATATGCTTACGCGTTGAGCTACAGATTCCCGCCAAAAGTTAAATAAAATCATTCTTACTTAATCTGAATTTATGCATATCATCTAATTAATTATTACTACTCATTTGTAATTGTTATTTGAATAAAAAACAATTAGTTACTGCAAACTTTTTCTAAACAGTAAATGTTATTTAATAAAATGATAAACAAAATAAAACGAAAAAAAAAAAACACCATAGGTAATAATCTTTATGAACGCAATTAGAAAACAAAGAACTTGCACTTATAGTTAGTTATAAACACACTTACGGAACTTACACTTTTTAGGAAAAGTACAATTAAAATTACCAAGAATTAGAATCGTTATTAAAAAAGTAAATTATTTAATTCATGATTCATCACTGAATTTTAGAATGCTTTTTCACAAATTAAATATCAGGTGGCGCTTCGGGTATGAAATCAAAATTAAATCAACTAATTCATTGATAGTTCTAAAAATATTTTTAAAAAAAGTGCATTGTTATCGAGATCCAAAAGCATAAAAAATTTTAAAACTCTGGAACATCAGAAAGAGAATAAAATTGAATTAGAACATTCCGTTTTTACGAATTTAAAACAAGTCGTTAAATAAATAAAAGAACTGACGAAAGCATACAACACTTTTAAAATGAAAAGAAAAAATTATATGAGCTGGAATTGAATTCGAATATAAAGTTCAATTATTTTTTTAAAATGTAATCTCCATGTCACTCTGGGGGGAAAATAAATTTTATTTTATTTTGATAAAAATCAAATTATAAGAAAGCAGAAATATATAATAAATTGAAAAAGTTTCGGATAAATTCATAACTAAAATTATCGTCTGTCACTTGTTTTTACCTTTGCAGTTTGGTGACAGTTTAAAAATTCCACTGCTTTAATCTGTTTGTTTACTTCTTTATGCTTTATTTAATATTTCACATTAGCTCGTTATCAAAAAGGAAAAAAATATATATAGTATTCGAGAAAGGGATTATTTTTCCTCATTATAATGACATTTTACATCATCATATCACTTAACAATATATTTATCCCAAAAAAGTACCTGATAAAAGACTTAAAAGAAGAAAACGAAATGAATGCAAGGTAAGAAAAGTTCTTCAATTTCAATTAGTTTAATCTAATAAGAGGCTTATAATTAAAAAAAAAAGTGAAAAATCCATGTTTGAGTGTTGCAAAGATTTCTACTGAGTTTACAAAAGGTATTTTACTTCAATTTCGTCTGAAATTGTTCGACGAGGGTTCAGATTAGGTGGATTACATGAACGTGCAGACAAGAAAATTTTTGCTCGGTCAAATGACAGAAAGTTCCGGCTTTCTTTCACGGAACCAGAGGAAAAACAAAAGTTTTTTTGGGATCAATTCTACGTTTTCTACGTTTTTGAAAATTCTAGCAAATTCTGCGTTTTTGTCTTCTCGTATTTAATGTGCATAGAATTTTTTTTTTAATATAGATGAAAATAACCGTCAAAAAATTCGAACTCGAGATTTTGACGAATCTCCACACTTTAAACCTCTATAAATACAAAAAAAAAAAAAAAAAAAAAAGCTTTTGGAAAATGATTGTCAGTTTGAGACTAGAATAGTTGATCTTAAATTCTTTGAGTTAAACGGATGAAATTTTGCATGTTATCTTTGAACCAAATTTGTAAATTTTTATTAACTTTTGAGCAACATTTGCTCAGAGAAAGTACGAAAGTCAGGCTGTCTAAACATAACAACAAAATTAAGCGTGCTAAATAGATACAATTTGGTACACTGTTTTAACATCTGTTGAGTAGATGCATATTAAATTTTGAGTCAAATCCAATCTGATGTTGACCGTCTATCAATCTGCTTTTTTTTTATTTCCTGTATTCAAAATAAATCTACTTATATATCTCGTCTGCGATCTTAATGACACTTTCCTTCATTCGAAGTATACAGCAAATACTGTAGAAGTGGAAAAAAAAATCAAATTCCAATTATTGAAGAATCTCTACACTTTAGAACACCCGGAGTTCGAAAAATACATTTTAAAAAAATGTTCGTCTTTCTGTCTGCTTTAATAACTGATATTGATAACTCAAAAACTAGCTAGGTGAATGAAATTTGATTTACAATTGTTGCAACAAATGTGTGAAATATTTTTATTATTATTGAAGAATATCTACACTTTAGAACTCCCGGAGTTCGAAAAATACATTTTTTAAAGTGTTCGCCTATCTGTCTGTCTTACTGTGATACAGATAACACAAAAACTAGCTAGGCGAGTGAAATTTGGTTTATGATTTTTGCAGCAAATGTGTGGATTTTTTTCATTGAATTTTGTGCCAAATTCATTCAAGAAAAATCTGTGTGTCTCTATGCTCAAATATAACTATAAAAGAGAGCTAGATAAATAAAATTCGGTGCACAAATTTAACATCTATGTTGTAGACACCTATAAAAAATGCAAGCCAAATCCGACAGGGGTTTATCCTTTGTCAGTCTGGATTTTCTGAAACATGAGAAAAGGCAACGATTTAAATATATCAATTTAGGTATGTGATTTTGAGACTACAAGTGTAGTTTTATGTCAAATTTTTGTTTCATTCGATTCGAAAAAAAGTGTGTCTAAATTCCAAATTCTATTTACGGATACATTTAACTGCATGCCAATTATTAATCGTCAAAAATCAGGCCAGGTAACCCACGACATATGCAGTAAAAACGCAAAATTTACGCGAAAACTCAATATTTTATAAGCATTGTGCACCAATGTCTTGCAACGCGATCTCTTAGATAACATTTTTATTAGATAATATGAGAGAAAGGTCTGGAGAATCGAAACTCATTAGTTTTGATGACCGTATAATTATAAGGATAAGAATAAGCTAGTTAAGGAATCGAAAGAACTTAGTTTGATCATTGGAACACAGCTGTTAAGTTTTTGTATGTAGAATAAAAGAGTTCAGTTTAGTTATTTTAACGTCACATTGCAAAACAACACTAGGGCTATTTGGGGATGGACCTCGTCATTTTGAACCACTGTCAGATGACGAGGCCGACACCTGAGTCGGTACCCACCTCTCCACATCACACTGGAGGGAGGATGTTTGGCCTGTCGGATTTAACGTCCAAGAGACCTCCTTACACGGCGGCTCTTCATAGAATCGAGTCTCGAATCTGAAACCCTCCTGTTCCGAATCGAAACCTTACCACCAGGCTACCGAGGCCCGTAGAATAAAAGAGAGGAGCAGGTGGAGATTATAAATATGCTATCAGGACTTGGGAAAATTTGGCATTTATTAACGGAGTTATGAATCATAATCTGTATTTAATTTCTTGAAAACGCAATTTAAAATTATCACCTTAGAATTTGGGTATAGAAAACAACTATTTTTAAAATTCAGGATATCGATCCTAAGAATACTGCTCTCAACGTTTGGCTTAGGTGATTTTATGATTTTCAAAAATTCTGAATGCATCGCCGCAATCGCCACACTTAAGCCCAATGAAGCACGATTGGGGAAATCTGAAATTTTATGTAAGAAACCCAACATTAATATGAAAAAATTATCACATACGAAAAAAAAAATTTAACCAATAAAATTAGAAAACATTAAAAATAAAGAAATAGAGTGGAAAAACAATAAAATTAGGAAACATTAAAAATAAAGAAACATAGGATAGAAAAATAATAAAATAAGGAAACATTAAAAATAAAGAAACATAGAATAGAAAAATAAGAACAAATTTAGTACCTTCTTTGACCAGATATTTAATTTAGTTATGAATGCCATAGAAAATCCTATTAATCTAGTGAAACGGGACATTACTCATCAACACGTACAAATTTCTTTAAGATATAAAATTTCTGTGAAAAATTCTTGTTTTTGTTTCTTCTTAATTTCTGATTTCTCAAAGAAAAAAACGTTTTTGTGTAGTTTAAAGATATTTAATTAAGCTTTCGTAATAAAAAGCTGTAGATATTATTATATTGTATCCTGGGTCTATTATTAATAAAGCATTTTCCCTTTTTTCAATCGCCCCTCGTAGATGCTAAAATTATGTTCTAAGCTTATTTATCTAGCTTCATACGTTTGGAGCAATCGGATTCATTTGTATACTGATGCTTTTGCTAGAAATATTCAAATAAGTTCTGTATTAAACTTTATTCGCTTTTTTAAATTATTTTTGATTTAGCGTGTTCTCAAACAGACAGACAGGAGTATTTTTAAAAATGCGTGTTCCGAACTCAGAGAAGTCCAAAACACGAAAATTCATCCAAATTTTGATTTTTTTTTTGACAACTGCAATATTTTCTCTTTGTATATTTCTTTTACTAGAAAGTAACCAGCGCGAGAGATATCCCCAAAACTTTCTCGTACACTCTAATAAATTTATAATGAAAAAAACGTTTTGCATGACAATGGCGTACAATAATTAAGAAATCTTAACTTTTGGCTTGTATTTCGTATTTTTCTGACTCTACAGTGTCATTCTTGGCGAATTATTTAGCAGTTAGTGCCCAGCATGTGTTAATAGTATCCCAAAATCAAATTTATGTTTTAGACCAATGTTTTTCAACCGATTAAAATAAAGATTTGGCACTATATTGCAGTTATAATAATCAAATCTCATGCCAAACTTGATATGATTAAAGCATTGCGTCTTTCAGCTATCACGTTTGTATGTTTCTGAAAGTACAGACCGACAAAAATTCAACCCATAATTCGATTTGGCTCAAAATTTGATAGCTTGTCTATAATATAAATGTTAAATCTGTGTATTATATTTTACCTATCTAACTATATTTGTTTTGTAATTATCGTGTTTACATTCGAACAGCTGGACAGACGGACTTCCTATAAACATATTTTACTTAAAATTTTATAGAAATTTGCAAATTTGGTGTATATATCGTTTACTGAATTTCAATCGTCTTTTTGAGCTGTTTTTGTCACACAAACACATAGACCAACATTTTCAAAAAATGAGTTTTGCAAATTCGGGAAGATTTAAAACATGAAAATTCGGGAAAATCTCGGGGTCATAATTTTTGCCGATTGCTACACCTTCTGTATACTTCTTACACCAGTTATACTTTCTTGTGCAAGAAGTCTTTAGAACGGATATAAGTCTTTTGTATAAGTCTTTAGTTTAAGTATGAGTCTTTAGTATATGAGTCTTTAAAACGAGCAGAATAAGTCTTTATAACTAGTAAGTCTTTAGTATTAGTGTAAGTATTTAGTATTAGTATAAGTTTTTGGAACAAGCAGAATAAGTTTTTAGAACGAGTACAAGTCTTAAGTACAAGTCTTTAGTATTAGTATAAGTCTTTGGTATAAATCTTTAGTATAAGTCTTTAGAGCGAGAAGAATGTGTCTTTAGAACGAGTAGAATATTGCCAAAAAACAGAAATTACAGCATCAAACAATGTAAAAATGATCTGTAAAAGATGAGAAAAAAATGCATAAACAATTAGAACACAAAACACATAAGCATGATATATCATTCAGTGAGATAACAATTATTATGAAAATAAAATTTCATCTCGCGTGACGAGAGCGATAATGGAAGTTACAACCTCGCAGATGTCTGGAGAGGAAAAATGCGTCGCAAAACATTAAAAAAGTCGTTAAAAGTCCCCCAAAAATTTATTTAAGTTATTATAAGAATAATTGTTTAGATTTTACAATGGCGAAATTATAATTTATTTTCCCATGGGAATATATGCAGGAAGCATAGGAAGATAAGCCCAAAACATCTGCACCTGCCACTTTAAATAAATAAGAAATTTAACCAAATTCAGCAGCGTTAATTCCTTTTTTTATAGCTTATCCATTACCTATACAAAATTCTTTTTAGCGTTATTAGATATCATAAAGATGGAAGACGTAGACATAAATTAGCTCTTTTATTAGAATATATAATCATCCTCAGCCATCTATATTTCTTCAGAATGGTGTTAAAAGTATCCCAGCCTTTTCTATTTATGTCATTATCTAAAAAAGGGATTTATCATTTATGCATTGCAATTAATGTGTTCTATCAATCGGTTATCGTTTGGGTGGTAGGAGAGAAGTAAAATATCCCCCGTGAGCCAAAGAGGTAGAATTCCAACCTCTTAGTGGCAATGGCAACCACTCTTCTATGGATAGTGCAATCAATGTGGGCAATAATGTGCAGTCAATGTGGGCAATAACGTGCAATCAATAGGCTCAATAATGTGCAATCAATAGGCTCAATAATG
>JAPMOQ010000912.1:67917-78481 GCA_026543055.1 Argiope trifasciata | reverse complement strand
GTGCAATCAATAGGCTCAATAATGTGCAATCAATAGGCTCAATAATGTGCAATCAATAGGCTCAATAATGTGCAATCAATAGGCGCAATAATGTGTAATCAATGTGCGCAAACGGTCCTCGGCTTGTGGGAATCGCCGGGAATGAAATCTCTGATGCCCTCGCCAATACCTCCTGTGAGTTGGATCAACCAAATTCTGTCACCTCAGAGGATGTTAACGTAGTAGCAAAAAGCAAACTTCTAAGCAAATTTTCAAAAAGCCCTCCATTCCGCCTCTCAATTGCCCCAGACACCATTCTTCAATCATTCCAAGACTCCGCGCAGGCCACTTTAGAGACATGAAAACAGCACCAGACAATCCTACTCCATTTGCAGGCACTGTCCCTCATCACAGTTAAGAAGAGAACACATCTTCCACTGTCCTGCCATTGCTGCTTCCATCTTTGGACTCTTCTTTGGAGGGAACATGTTCTGTACAGCCTTCAGGCTCTGAGGCTCCCTGAGCTCGTCCGAAAGACTTTCGGACACATTTGAATTTTTTTAATTATCCATAGAGAATGACAACAACAACAATTAATTTGTTATTAGTCATGATAAAAACAGATGTACACACAAATCAACACTTTTGTCAATACATATAATTGTCCATTACCGCCTGTATTGCTGAGCATAGTTAAAATAATCTCCAATATTTTGATGTGTGTCATTATCCAAGGAATGGGAAATCGCAAATTCTGTTTTGGCTTTTAGTTTTTTCAACGATTTAAATTGACTGCGTTATCAAAGTGAGAATAAAGTCAAGCATAAATAAATATTAATTATGGGATCATAAAGTTCACAGTTTATTTCTATTTTTAACTCCAGATAATGCCTTTTCACTTGGGGAGAACATTGCATAATTGAAAATGAGATCCTTCCGGTATTGTGGTAGGTTCTTGCCACCCTGATGGATATAGAAAAAGGGAGGGGTTTGGCTCCTCCCATAGTTCGTACTTCTCAGTGGAAGGATTGTACCGTGGCCGGTTATGACTCTTAGGAGTTGCCGTCATAGCCACAGTTCCCGTCAATGTTGCTGTTGCGGTGGTCCGGTCATTCAGATTTGTCCATGTATACCATCCGGCAGGTTCGAGTAGCCAGTTTAAGATTTAAGGATTTCAGATTTATAGTGAAGGGTAATGAAAGATCTGTGAATTTTTCTATTTTATATGTAAACTGATTTTAATGATTAATTTTGATTTAAGTGTTCTTGAATATTATGGATAGAAAAAATTAGCAAGAAAAAAAATGTTTCATGAATTAATAAATTAACAGATTAATGGAATGTAAAGAACATTTTCTTTCTAAAAAATCTTAAGTATTCCACCCATGCCAAAGAGATTTTCCACTACAGTTTCCGTTAGTTAACCTATGGTAACCAGATACTAGATATTATAGCAAGATAACAGATTTACCTAGAATGGCGCACTTTCTAATCTATAAAGATTTAACAACACATTTCTTTTATTTTTTTCATCTAAAGCCATATTTTAAGTTATTTACATTTATTTTTATTTCTATTATTTATTTATTTATTTTTGAAGTCTGCTTAGAAAACTTTCCAAATTAAGAAATGCATCTTGCAAACTATTAAATTTATATATCTTTAAAAAAAAAAAAAATCTTTTACTAATATATTGCTGGACGTCAAACATGTCATGCCAGTTTATTGTTATTGTGTCTCCTATAAAATAACGCAAACAATGATCAAGAAAGCTCCTCTTAATGTAGGCGATGAACTAGTTAGGTGTAAAACTTCTAAAAACATCACAGAATGCAGTCTAACCCTTTCGTGGGCAATTTATTATCATTTTCTTTAATTCCTTGCCTTTTTTTCGTGTATTATTATCAATTAAATAAGGAAATGCATTTTATTTATCCAAATTTTATAATTGCACTTAAATTCTAAGGATGGGAAGCATACTTCACATGGAACCTTTTACGGCCGTCAAAGAAGTTCAGTTGAATGGCGATTATTTGTTATGAAAGGACTGTTACATTGCACAGAGGTGCAACAGTCACCTTCTACAAACATGTGGCTTGTCTTATTTTTTTGGACATTTGTGCTAAATTTGCTGTATCATCTTTAATTCTCAAGGTTAGGATAGCCTGATTGGTAGGGCATTTTACTTGTGTCCGTTAGGTTGCGAGTTCGAATCGCCAGTCGAAGATTGCCCGTGTATGGTGGTGATTAACGCACACATAAATTTGTCGTGGTCACAAAGTCCTCCATGCCGAAAGCAATACCATTAGGGGTACTGGTTCGGAGGTGATCGTTCTCCGATCTATGTCTAAATTACGATCTGTGGATGAGTGAATGATGATGCATAAATGAAAAAAAGGGTTGTGAAGAGATAGTGGCAAAGTCGTACACTTGGCCCTAGATGACGCTGCTAAAAAAAATCAAAAGACGCATTCTATAGGCTTAAATCGCTGTCTTCGCAACAGCGGGCTTGTCAAATGGCAAGTTCCATAAGAAACAACAACAACATCTTTAATTCTAATTTTCCGGTATATGATTTTCCCCACTGTCTAAGCACATATCATCTTTTTTTATTTGCTATTCTGCGACTTGAGGAATATCCATCTGATGATTTTGCATTATACGTACTGTTAGATTTAATAAACTTCATTGTGTTATGCTCAATTGCTACAATACAAAACAATTTACGATGTGAAGGTTAATAAGAAAAAAAAATTATGGTGCCACTATTCTTCAGATTATCTTCCTATTTGTTTATTTTTTCTTGCACCGAAGCCATGGATATTCCCCATGTTATTGTTCTTCTAGAGTTTCGGCAAGGTACTTCTGTTTTAGTAATATCTTTTTTTCTCAGCTTTAAATGTACCATAATCGCTGGGTTATGTGCAGTAGTCAATAAATTAATAGCCTTATAGTTCATACACTTTATTGTAGAAACAATTTCACACCGTCCTTAGTTGGAAACATTGATTTACTTCTTTGTAGTGTGTGAGAATTTTTATTTCCTACAATACAAATCTCTATGAAAAAAATATAATAGTGGGATTTCCTCTTTCCGTGTTTCGTATCTTTTTCGGATATCGATTTCAAAAAGAAAGGGGGGGGGAGGGATATTGGAGACAGAAAAAAATATGCAAATTTATATTTTTTAGTTGTTTACTTTTTTTGAGGCAAGAGACACAACATACGTCATTTTATACCTTTGTAATCTGAACTGTAACACTATTTTTACTTTGTTTTTTAAATGTTCATTAAAAAAAATATTAGATGTAAAATGCAATATTTTTTATGCAATGAAATAATGGCCAAGTGAAATAATGCAGTGAAGTAATGGCCAAGAAGTATAATTGGCATCCAGGCTTAGGACTAGAGCTTCTTCACCGGCATCCTGGGTTCGAGTCCTGATTCAGACATGGTTGTTCTATCAGTGGGGTGTGTGAAAGGAGTTTTCAAAGGGGGGAGTGAACATTATCTACACATGAGCTGGAAGCCAGACTTCTGCTCTTGGATGGTCAGGCATCTTTACCCTCAGAAACTGCTGCACCCCTCTTTCCGTTATAAAAGGGAACGTGACAACATCATTACTAGCATATTAAAAAAAAAAATTCCTTTCTTAATTTAAAGTCTAGATAACGGGTAGGAAGTAGAAAGTAATCTTCCCAATGTCCAAAAAAGGGTTATCACGAATATCAAATCACGTAGAGAGATTCAATTGGAAGTAATAAGTTAAAGTTGGAATCAGCGTTCCCGGTACCAAGCTACTCGCATATGGCAGCTAACTTCTTTAGATTTCATGTAATAAAAATAAGTATTCTCAGTAAGATGAACAAAGATAATTAATTTTTGATAGAGGATCACCAAAATCAACGGTTTCGCCAATTCGTTATTTTATAACGTTGTGGCGGGAATTGATCGGGAATTGAAAGTGCAGCCTTAGGGTTCGTAGCAGCGTAACATAACCACTAGACAAAAGAGATCACCACTATTCAGTGGCTTTTTTTGAATTATTAAGATATCACCATAATACTCCACCACCAGTGAGTAAGCGAACGAGTTTAGAGCGCCAAGCATTATGGCGAGCATATGGGAGTTGTTACTGTTGGGTCAAGTGAGTCTGGCGACTTTGATTGCTACGAGTAGGTGGCATGGTCTCTCCAGACGGTTGAAACACTTCGAACTGTCTCTTTGCTTTAGTTTCACAACCGGCTCATTGCCACAAGAGTGGTTACACAGAACTCGTTGCTGTTTCCACAATAGACAATAAGACATACAGCTCAGTTCAGCATTAGCTTGACTCCACCGTTGCTTTGCTATCCTCTCGGCGAGGTAGTCATGGTGACTACTATTCATCATGACTTCCAATTCACGACGACTCTCAGCTTGAGAGTGCCGGCCTTTTATAGTTCCCGGGAGACTGGCATATAATCTTCTAGACCAATTGGGGCGTTTCTCAATTCCTATTGGATGGGCCCTGAAGATTCTCGATATTTCCAGCATTATCCCTTATTTTGTCTCCAAAGTTGAAAAATCGTCAAATTGTCGCCAAGCTCTGACGTCAATGACGCGGGACCCGATCAGCATCCTCAGGGCTGATCATATGAGCCACCCTCTTTTTCTCAGAGATCCTTACTCTCAGACACGGTTACACCCCTCTTTCCGCTGTAAAAGGGAACATAACAACAACATGCTTATGGCATCATCAGCATTTTCTCAGCACAAATAAGGGCTTCGTAAGAAAGAGCGTTGTACGATAAACAACCCCAGGGTTGATCATTCGACGGTCTTTCTTACGCTGGGGTTATTAGAGCGGCAAAGCAAAATTACAGGTTCGCAACAATACCAATTATTTTCTTTCCTCTCCACTATTGTTCATTGTTCTCTCTATTTTAATATATTTTTGGTAGCTTATAAAAATATTGCTATTCCGCTCAAACCTTAGAAAAGTATTATAAATATTTTTACTCATTTACATCTAGCGATTTCTTGATGTTTTTTTAAATTATGTTATTAAAGCAGGATTTCTACGATTCTTCCTAGTTGAAATATTTAATGCAGTGGTTTTCGCCCCCGTTATCTTGACTATAAAGGGCCGCGGTGGCGTGGTGGTAAGGTCTCGGCTTCGGAACTGGAAGGTTTCCGGTTTGAGACTCGATTCCACCGAAGAATCGTCGTGTTTGGCACGTTACATCTGTCAGGCCAAACGTCCTCCCGTTGGTGTGGTGAGATGTGGAGAGGAGGGGAGACAGTTCTGGTGTCGTCCTCGTCATCTGACCGTGGTTCAAAATCACGAGGCACGTACCGTAATAACTATAGTGCTCTTTACACCGGGAAAATATTACCAAACCAAACTTTACTATAAATTACATTTTTTTTAAAAAAAACATGTTAATGATGATGTTGTCACGTTCCCTTTTACAACGGAAAGAGGTGTGCAGAGGGTAAATTATATCACTGACTCCCGACCCGCCTCTAACGCACACGGATTAACCTCGCAAGACTGAATGACCGGACCGCCACAACAGCAACACTGGCGGGAACTGTGGTTGAATCCTATGGGCCATCACCGGCCACGATACAACCCTCCCCGTAGGGAATACGTTCCGTCATCGTTGGGAGGGCATAGCCCCCACCTCTTATTGTACCCACCGGGATGGCGAGGTCCAACCACCATACCAGAAGCATCTCATCCTCATTTCGAGGTGCCCCCCTGGAGGTTAGTTTAAGAGAGTAAGGATCCCTGAGCACCCGAGGGCAGAAGTCTGATTTCTAGCTGATATGAAGATAATACTCAATCACCACTTTCAACAGTGACGGCTCTTTCACGACCTCACCGATAGAACAACCATGTCCGAATCAGGACTCGAATCTAGGACGCCTGGGAAGAAGCTCTACCCCTAAGCCAGGACGCCGCTTATATTTCTTGGCTATTACTTCACTACATAAAAAATATTGCATTTTACATCCTATACTTTTTAAATGCAGATTTAAAAAACAAAGAAAAAAATAGTGTTACTGTTCAGATTACAAAAAAGGTATGAAATTTCAAATTTTGCATAATTGTGTTCCTTACCTCAAAAAAAAGTTAACAATTAAAAAAGATAAACTTTAATATTTTTTCTGTCTCCAATATCCCTCTCCCCCCTCTTTCTTTTTGAATTCGATATCCCAAAAAAGATTTCAACACTCTTTCCATGTCCGGAACAATTTAATTTATCAAAGAAAGTGAAACATATAAATGCTAAGGATAAATGCCCAGATAAACTGATAACTATATATTGATATCTCTTATCCGATAATTTTTATCACTACTGTTTTAACACACGTATAAACATGTGCTTCAGTGTTCAAAATTTTTTATGACAATTGATAAGATTTTGGGTAAATAAAAATATTAAGTATGAGCAAAAAGTGATAAGATATATTCTACAGTAATTTCCAACTATCTGTTTTTATTCTGATAATAAATAGTTGATAAGAAAATAAATCCATAGGTATGTAAAGTTTTTTTTTATTGTTATTTAATCTTTTGTGAAGGAAAGATAATAATAAAAAAAGGCTTTAAAATTCCGATTTTTTTAGCATTTTATAAAATTTAATTTTTCAAAAATGTAATAAGTGATATCAAAATCAAAAGAATAAATTCGTAAAGAGTTGATAGAAACAAAATTGAAATTACACATCTATGGCACATTTTTATTCTGCAATTCCGAATGATTTTCTGACCAAATGCTCTTTTTGCAGAAAAAAAGTTTCTTTTTACAGTTTTCGTACACATATTACAATTTAATTGAATTGTTATTCAAAAAATAATGGTCTAATATCCCAAGCAAGATAGGAAGCATGTTTATTTAATCTTGCAATTTTGATGCTACACTATAATGTTTTACCGGATAATTCTGTGATACATAAAGCATGGATTAAGGTAACTGAACAGCTCATTTGGTGGCATTACGAAAATATAAAAAGAGCTATTCATTAAAAAAAAATTCAACTATCCAATGTCGGAGATAAGTTATTGATGCTGTTAATTAGGTAAAAAATAGTTTAAGATTTACTTTTTCATGTTAATCACGCTTTTAAAATCATTCTATCTCAATCTCACAGTCGCGATAACAAGTACTTACCGAGCAATATGACGCAGTAAGTTCACACACGCACAGACACACGCGCACAGACACACACACATATATGTATGGCGGAAGGTAACAATTAGAATTGATATGAAAATATAGTTATTTAGATTAAAGGACAAAACATTACGAAACTGACATAAAACACATAAAAAGATACATGAGGGCGAGCGGTTTGCATTTGAATCATATCCATCAAAAACATGCACAAACGTCCATTTATCAGTCCAGTAAATCATCCGCAGCAAAAATCATCTCTTATCAAAATTTTTGGCATCAAAGTAGCGTCTTAAATTGTACTAACGTCCGAACAATTTTGATGATTTGGCGGAATTTCCTAGGGATATTCATGAGAAAGGTCGGGACCCCACCCCTACCCCTAAATATGGGGAAAGGCAACTACCAGCAGTAATATGAAAATATATTTATTTAAATTAAAGGACAAAGCATTACGAAACTAGTATAAAACACATAAAAAGATACGTCAGCATGAGTAGTATGTTTTATCGTCCCACTGCCAAACTCCCGTCTGTCAATTATGGCAGGGAAGCATCATGTGATCAACAGAGACAGCTTTCTCCATGAATGGGCCGTGTGCAAAAAGCCATTTTTGGTTCTACATCTTTTGCAAAGTTAAAAAAAAAGAATTTTTGCATATTTATTTAATGCGTGGTTTTGTTTTTGCTATTAATTACTCCAGGAAAATTACATTTTTTTTTTCAATTTTTTTTTCTTCCAATTCTTAGTATAGCAAGGACGTTTAAGCATTATACCCATATACTTGACCGAAGAGAATCCTTTATTTAAATTTAATTTGCCGACAGAGGGTTCAGCATTTATTATAGAAAGTGGCAATGTAAAGAAAAAATTTAATACAGTTAATACATTTAGAAATAAACCGTTATAATTATTAAAGAAAGTATTCTAGATTGCACTCCTTTATATTTTCCTTTCATGTTACTACCATTGCCACATGCGTGCCCTCTACAATTCATAATATCTAAATTAAATTCTCTTAATCTTTCCAATACAGTTTTTGCTAGTCCTTCTCCAGTCACACTAGATACTTCAATAAACCATATAAATGACTCATTTATACCTAATCTTTCTTCAAAATTTATATACCTAATAAAGACTAAAGCTGGTTTTATGAGGGGATTTTAAGAAATTGAATCCATTGAGATATTGTAATGTGTAGCAGCAATTACATCATCTTTAATTTTGTAAAGAACTTTATTTTCTAAGGTACACAAAATTTGATCTTGTAATGTATGAACTAAATCATTGACAATTTAGTTTCTGGAATTTTTTATTCTGTTTATATGATCCATAACCACAGAGTCATATTTATTTAGAAATTCAATTGCACTTAAAAAATATCCATTATTAGGGGCTCCAATTATTTCGTGGAATCCACGAAGTGCAAGATTATTATACGTCTAAAATAGAATCACATCTACAATTTTTTGGAAAAGTAATTAATTAAGTAATGCCGTTACCATACTCAATATTAATCTAGATTTGTTTTATCAACAGTCGGACATAAATTTAATCATTATAGTAATTCTTTACAACCAACAAACGAATTCAAATGAGAAATAGAATGCGCATCATCTAGGATTACAGTTGACAGCTTTCTCCAGTTGCCATAGCCACCTTATAAATCTTGTAGTTTGATTATTTCCGCTTCTTTCGGAAAAAAGTAAAAATCAAAAACAAAATACGGACTCTTGCCTTTTTGAATAAATTAAAAAGCTGCGAAGTTGAGCTTCACCATTTGGCATTTTATAAAATTAGTATGAAGTGGGAAAGGATTTACCTTCAGCATTTTAACAAAGAATCCTTTATGTTGTATAGGTACGATTTTAACACAAAACACTCTAAATTTATTAGTTATAATACTTGACCATAAACCAGGATAATTTATACTCGCTTCATCATATTTGTTATTGTCATTTTCTTCATTATTTTCTGATTCGATCACATTTGTATAAACACACGATTCTTCAACAAATTTCACCGTTTCAACGTTTAGATTGCAAGACTGTGTAGTTTATGTGGAACTTTCTTCCCCAGTTAAAGTTTGAATTGAAAATTCTGAATTTCATTGCCAGTATTTCTTCATAGCAAAGAAAACAAATCTACTTGTGATTTCAGAAGTTTAGCTTTTCTGCTCTTTTTTCTTTTCTGATAAGTTTTTTTGACGCCCACAGGGGCATGGACCTTGCTTTATCTAACGGTTTAGAGAATAAATTACCAAATTAGTTATTACTGTACAATACGCTATTACCTAGTGGGTGAGGTAAGTGACTGTAAATCTACTTACCTTATATTAATAACATCTTGCACACTTGTTCTTGACTATAATATTGACTGTAAGGTGGGTATATTTCAAAATCCATCCGCTGCTCAATTTAAACTTCTTCCTTAATTCTTTTCATTCCGGTTGTGATGTATGAAAAAATAATGCAGTGTGCATTGCTAGGAGTTGATAGCTTAATTGATCGTCGTTTTACTTTTTGTTTGGCAATTTAATGCAACGGAAGCTCTGTAAAATTGCAGAAATCGACAATTCCCACTCTCCGAATGAAAATATAAAAATCTATCAAGCTACAAAAAAATTCTTTTAAAAGATGTCTACAATTCCCTTACCTTAATCGACACTTGTAAGAAATCCGTATCAGAATTTCACAGTATGCAATAAACTAATATTACTTTCTCTTTTCGCTCTTGAGTCGTGCTGTAGATTGATATATCTCGTCACTTCTTATTTGTATGTAAATTATGCCTCAGTTTTCAATATTCTCAAAGTGATTGCTTTCTTAGGGGTTTAAAAAGATCTCTTACTTATTATTTTCTAGGTTTAAATTATTTTATCATTCCATTATTTTTAATAGCATTTTCTTGAGGTAAATAATGCAAAATAAAAAATATTTATTATTTTTGATTTACAAAAATCTAAATAGTAAAGCCCATCGATTCATTGAAAGCATTTAATCTGAACACGTAATGGTATCTCTTAATTTAATTTGAATTATTATTGATTACGTAATTTTTGTCTTAATTTATCTCACATTGTTATGTTACGTCTTAATTTATCCCACATTGAGACGTTATTCTCTGATCCAGTTCCTAATTTTTTTATTTAGTTTATTCTGTTTGGCTCTACAAAACGACTGATTTTAACATTTTCTCACGCTCCGGATGAAGGGATAGAAATTCTCACTGTTTTCAACACTGTTTCCTAAGATTTCCTAAATAGACGTATGGCGAAAGATTTCTAATCAAATTGTAAATGCCTACATATATACAGTAAATGCTCTTTATTCGAGGGGTATACGTTCCATAAAAAAAAAAAACTCGTTACAACAATATTTTAGGGACCAAATAAATATATTGTTGTAGAGAGGCATATT
>JAPMOQ010000912.1:12752-43787 GCA_026543055.1 Argiope trifasciata | reverse complement strand
AATTGATTAGGAGGAGAATTTGAATGTAGTTAGACAAAAAAAGAGCCAGCTCATTTCGATACATATCTAGCGATTCCGTTAAAAAAAAGAAAGCATATTAATTAAGAATAATTATAAAATTTTTTAATATTGTACATTTCCAGTATTTACAATAGTATTGTATCTAAATAATAGTGAAATAAAATTGGTTATTTTTACATAGCTGCATACAGTTTGATTGCTTTTTGTTGTGTGTGGAATTTTGGGATGGAAATTCAAATACTGATGTAAAATTTTTAAATAATAATGGATGAAATATTATTACAAATTTTTGATTCCTTGCGAAACAAAACTTTCTCATTGGTGAACGAATTTTAATTGATTAGGTGTAGAATTTGGATGCAGTTATACTAAAAAAGAACCAACTGATTTCGATACATATTTAGCTATTTCGCTAAAAAAATAATCGATATATATATACTAGTATATAAATGTTAAAGTTTGAATGTTTGAATGGATGGATGGATGTTTGTTACTCAATCACGCCAGAACGGCCGAACAAAATTAGATAAAATTTAGTACAAAGATAGGTTAGAGTCAGGAATAGAACATAGGCTACATTTTATTCCAATTCATTGAGTGGTTCATTTTTTGTTCATTAAAGACTAACTTTCACGCCAAAAATCTGAGGCCAAATCCCGCCAAAGCTGAGTAAGGCTCCAGGTATTTTTTCAAAACAGAGTAGAGGTTAAGCTTAGAAAAATTAGGAAAGAAAACAGAATAAAGGAAATAAGAAATTTCAAATCTGCATTGCGTTACGCCAACTACAGTTGAAAGTTCGCGAATGATTGTGACAACTGTGTTTTCATTTAAATTAAAAGTTTAAAAATGATGTGTATAATACTGTTGTAGCTATCTCCATCTCGATCCATTAATAAAATGGATTTGACCGGACTTGATTAGCTGTTTTGTTTTATTTTGGGCATTCAATATAAATAAATTGTTTTTACCTTAGTTGTGTGTTTTTGTTATTAAATTGTATTTATGTTATATATTTTTCGTATCTGCTTATTAAATGTATCGTTTTTAGGTTAGATTTAATTTTTTATTTGTCATTATTTGATAATTTTTTGTACATATACAACAAAATTTCCACGCGAACAGAATCGCGGGTAATAGCTAGTTAAGAATTAATTGCAAAATATTTTAATTCTGTACTTTTCCAGTATTTACAATAGTGTTTCATCTAAACAACAGAGAAATAAAACTGGTTATTTGGACATAGCGGCATACAGTTTGGTTGATTTTGGTTATGAGTGGAATTTTGTGATGGAAATTCAAATATATATGTAAAAATTTATATTAAAAAGGGATGAAATATTACTCATGGCACATGTAACAACGAATTTGTGATAAGTACAAGGCAATCGGTATTCTAAATAATAAAAATACAAAAACACTAAAAAGCACACTTTTTAATTATATTTAAAGTAAAGTAATAATTTTAATAATAATTACTAAAAATAATATTCTGAATCAATTTTTTTTAAATGAGACAGGGAATAATATAATAATAATGTAAGCGCTAGACTACTTTCTAGGTCTCTTCAAAATCATAAAGTCGATTGTCGGATTGTAGAAATATTATTGAACAATGAAAGATATTGTCTAATTGGCAATTTTACATAGAATTGATTTTCTGTCTTTCTTTCCTTGTTATCCAAATCCAGCTCTTCCCGTTTCTGATATGTAACTGATATTCTACGGTATCTTCACGCACACATAAAAAATAATAAAATAATTAAACAGTTGACATATGCTATCGAGTATTTCTATTCACATTTCGGAACATTATTTTTTAAGTCATTGATTATCCTAATTAATTGATTAATCAGTTTAAATCAGTTTGAAGCGAGCGATCATGCGACAATTAGACTGCTCATACTTCAATATTTAAAGAGAGGATTTTTTTTCCCGTCTCAAAATTGTTCGAACTCCAAACTTTATCACTAAACCATATTTTTTAGAAAAGGAAATTTGGTTTGAATTGCTTTTAGAATAACTACGTGACTATTATATTGCAAAACTGTCAACTTAAAAAAAATAATAAACGATGTTTTTTGTATTTAATTTCGAAATCGTTTGAACGATAAAACTTATTTGCCTGATGTGGTTTTAAAAATAACGTATTATCTTTAAAAAATAACATAAAGACAGACGAGTCAAATCTAAACATCTTAGTTATAAGAAGTTTAGGATTAAGGCTATAAGTTGGCACTTTTCAAAAATAGTTTACAGGGGATCTTTGTGTGTGAATTTTATTAATAAGCTGATTTTGGCGTTAAAAATCAGTTTAGAGTAATCCCTTATTTTAATATTTAAAAAAAAATACTGAATTTTTTAAACCTATTTTAAAACACATAATTTTGTTATTTTTAATTATATTATTTGATTTTTATTCCTTGAATAATGGCAGCAAAAGTGAGAAAAAAAAATAAATAACTGATTCATTGCAAAATTTTAGCTTTTATTTTTTCGGTTGAACTTTTGAAAAAATCGTTAAAATTGTAAATATATAAAATTTAACATTTATTTTTGAAAAAATTATGATGCTCAGATTTGAATGAATACTGATTGTTATAATATAGTTTGAAAGCTCCTACAAAAAGAGTTTCAAGTCTCTATTTAAACAGAAAAAAAAGCCTTTGAGAAAAGGAAACGTATTTATAAATCAAAATAAAGTTCTAGAAAACTGCATTTAAAGATTTAAAACAAAAACTAATAACACTTTTAAAATTCTAATTTCTTACTATCCTAAGAATGCTTAAAAATGTTATTTAAATTCAATATGTTAATACTTCTGTTTACTTTTTAGGATTATAATGTTTGTGAACAATATAAATAAGACTAATTACAACGACAGCATATCATTAGGCTTCATTTACACACGACATAAAAGTTTCGAACACAATATAATTCTATAAAATAATGATATATTAGAGAATAAAAATATTCACATTTATATAGAAAATTTATAATTTCTTCTCATATTTAAATGAATGTAATTCATTTTTCGTCCGACTTTGTATGTGATTGATTTTATTTTCAATATACACCAGCATTTCTCAACCTTTCAGTATTCAGGGTCCTGTTTTCAATCATAATTTTCATCTCACCCCCTACTAACAATAAAATATATACAACAATAATGTATATTGGATTATGTTTTAAAATTATTGTTAATTAACTGCCAAAACAACAGTAAAAGCGGGCCAACTTTGGCGAGAAAACCCATGTGGCATTTTTCCAAGCGGGCGGTGAATAGATGAAGCGAATGAAAGCGGGGGAAATTTAAATATTATATTTGAAATGAAAGCCAAACAGGGAGATAATATTAAAATAATACGAAAGCAAAAAATTTCGTTAATGAAAGTTAACGTAAATGGGGTGGGCTAAATTTAGAAATTGAGAATACATTTTTTCGAATGATTAAAGAAATAAAACATAATCATGATTAAACAAAGGAGGAAAAAAGTAATGTTTATGGAAGTGAATCTTCACGACTGAACAAACAGACAAGAAAAACAGACAAGAAAAAAAAAAAAACCCATTTTACGCTTTCAAGACTCAAACTGAGGACCAACAAAAATTATTTAAGCCCTCTGCCTCTCTAGTCACCAAGCCACATATTTCTTTAGAGCCTGAAGGGTCTTTCCTTCTTAATACGATAAAGAAGTTTGGAAAAGCCCAATGCTAAGAAAAAGAATAACTTTTGCGCATGTGCGTGAACTTGACAATTAAAATTTGGAATAAATCCGTAAATATATTAACGAAATATTTTATTTTTGAAATAAAAGATGTGGAATAATTCAGAGTAACTATAGAATAGACAGATAAAGATGCTTATTTAATTGCCTATGTTCGTTTTTGTGATAATACACCAGGAGAAGGACTGCTTTTCTGCAAACCTATAGAACTCAAAACAACACCGCCAGCATTGTTTGTTATTTTAAATGATTTTATGAACGAGGCAAACATAGAATGGAAAAATTGCATCGGAATATGCGCCGATGGTGCTCGTTCAATGCGCGGAAGATTCCAAGATATGCAAGCCCTTGTGAAACAAAAATCGCTTCAGTGCGTCTGGATACATTGCATGATCCACAGAGAAGCTTTGGCTTCGAAAGAAATGAGTCCTTGTCTGAACACTGTGTTTACTACGATTACAATCGTAGTAAATAATTTAAAAAGGAGACCTCCGAAATCGAGAATCTTTTCGGCGCTTTGTAAAGACATTGGTTTGGTACATTCAGCATTACTATTTTAATGCAAGACAAGATGGTTATCACGTGAAAAAATTTTGCAACGTGTTTATGAATTAAGAGAAGAAATCACCCTTTTCTTAGAAGGAAACAGATAGAATTTTAGCGATAGTTTATTTGTGATGAAATTGAGCTACTTGGTCGACATATTGGGGAAATTAAATAATACGAGTCTTCAACTCTAAGGAGCATGTACCCATATATTAGATGCGAGCAATATAGTGCTTTTTGTAGTAAATTGGAGTTGTGGAGCAGAAATTTAAAGCAAAAAAAAAAAAAACCCACCTAACAATATTTGCAAATGTGAATGATTGCATTACTTACAAGAGTGAAGAAGAACATGTAAAACTTATTTACTTACAAAGGAACTTACAAGGCCGAAGAAGAATATATAAAAGTTACTTACTTATAAAGAAACTTACGAGGTTGAAGAAGAACATGTAAAAGTTACGTACTTACAAAATAATTTACAATGTTAAAGAGGATCATGTAAAAGTTACTTACTTAAAAGAAACTTACAAGGCTGAAGAACATGTAAAAGTTGCTTACTTGGAGGGAACTTATAAAGCTGAAGAAGAATATGTAAAAGTTACTTACTTACAAGGCTAAAAAAGAACATGTAAAACTTATTTACTTCCAAAGAAACTTACAAGCCTGAAGAAGAACATGTAAAACTTACTTACTTACAAACTAATTTACAATTTTAAGAAGAACATGTAAAAGTTGTTTTAGTAACTATTGAAATTATTTAGCCATGCAGGTAAAAAATTTTAACGAGTAATTCCTTGCTGATGACAAACTGATAGCAAGTTACGAGTGGGTTAAGGTTCCATTTCATGACTTCCGAAGCACTTCAATTGATGAGGAATCAAAATTCATAGACTTAACAAGTAGGGAAACTAAAAGATAATTTAGCAATAAATCACTATTTGAATTTCGGGCAGGAGTTGAGGGGGATTTTTCTCCACTGAAAACAAGGGCATTTCGCATTCTCTTACCAATTTCAACATCCTACTTTGTGAAACTAGATTTTCTGCTGTGGTTCCTTTGAAGAGAAAATGTAAGTATAGAAACAAAACTAAGTTTAGTGAAATAGTAGTTAACTGAGTTTAGTTTTATTAATGTCCCGTTGTAAAGCAACACTAGGGCTATTTGGGGATGGACCTCGTCATTTTGAACCACTGTCAGGTGACCTCAGCTAGCACCCCTGTCTCCACATAACACCAGCGCGATGACGTTTGGCCTGACATATTTAGCGTGCAAGAGACCCCCATCACACGACGGTTCTTCGGTGAAATCGAGTCTTGAGCTTGAAACCCTCCGGTTCCGAGGCCGAGACCATACCACCAGGCCACCACGGTTCCAGAAACAAAACTGAGAATGGCTATTTCTAATATTAAGCCTTCCTTCAAAAAAATTTTGCTCGGCAAAACACGCCCAAGGAAGTCACTAATAATTATTAAATTGGTTTTTAATTTAGTATATTTTGATTAAGTAAGATATTTAATAAGTTATTAAATGTGCCGAAATGTATTTGTTTTCTATGTATGTGTGCTTTTCTTTCAGTCAGTTAATCATTTTTTAAAAATAATATTTTCTCTTGGATATTTTTGCTCCCCCCCCTCTAGTGTGTTCGAGTCCAAATGGGGGGAAGCGCCCCAAAGGTCGAGAATCGCTGGTATACAAAATAATATAATTTGACGCGAAAGGAATATTTTCGATTTTATAGGAAATACGTATGTTCAAAATACTTCTAATCTGAAATTTCACAATAGTGTCTGGAAACGTCCGATTCTCAGAATTATTATTTTTAATCGTCTGGCATCTTTTCAAAATTGAATGCGTCTCGATAACTAGGGAACGTTTTGGTGGTGGTATTTTATCAACAGATGAATAAATAAGAAACAAAGCAACAAGGTTCCGAAGTGTTAAAAATGTAATGTGAAAATTATTAATAATCTTGGAAAAGATATTTCTTATGGGTTTCAGACAGTATTGAAAACTCAGAAAGATATCAGAACAGAAACAGAAAGTGTTTGAGCAATGAAATATATTAACCATTTAATGTAAGGATGAATTTTTCAAAATGCTTTTAGTTAATTCACTAAATATATTTTAGCTATAAACTTCATATCTAAAAATATTCTTAAGTTTTAAAATTTATCATTAAAGAAATATAAGAAAACTAAAAAATATATATATAGTTAAAAGTTATAACTAAATATATAACGTTTAACTACATTTATTCTAAATTTGCTTTAGTTAATTAACACATTGAATGCCAAGGCAATTTTCAGAAATCTGACCTAAAACGACACTAATTAATTTGAACTAATTTTTATAAATGCATTTTTTGTTCGTTTTTAATAAATTTTCAGCTCATGCAAGCCAGCATTGATTTTTTGCTCTTTTCCCAGAAGCCATCTATCGATATGAGCACTGATATACCACGAGTTTATTCGTGGCTGCACAAAAATGGCAAATAACACAGCACGAAATAACTCGTAGTTGGTGTCCTAGGAAAGAACGCAGTCTACGAGTTATCTCGTAGTTATCAGTCGACGTGTTAAGAACGGAAAATTGCTTCAAAATGAAAAAGAAACTAACAGACTCTTAATCTCTTCGATTTGAAAATGTCTCGGTTAATTTCACATATCTTTAATTCTATTTAGAATATGAAATCTAAAATTTGGATTTAATATTCCCAATTATATTTGTTATCTTTATATTTGTTATTAGTTTATATCTCAATTATATAGTTTAAATAATTTATCGGAACTGTTAAGACTTAAAAGTTCGAATCTCCTTAAAATACTTTTAAATAATCCTTAAAGTTTTAAAAGGAATCTAAATTAGATTGTATTTTTTATTTCCTTGTTTTCAGTTGTAATTTATGATAGAAATAAAAATTCTGAATCCTTAAAATACTAAAATATAGACAATTTGGGAAGTGAAAGGTAATTTTTAACATTATATTTTATGCTGTTTTTAACAAATAAAGCACAATATTCGTCTTTCTTATTCTTCAACAAATTAATGTAAAATCATTGAAGTTTTTATTTCGTCACAAAACTCTAGGGTTGGTTTAGTTATGTTAATGTCCCTTTTTAAAGAAGCAACAGGGTTATTTTAGGACGGATCGTTCAATTTCAAACCACGATCAGATGACGAGAAGGACACATGAGCAGACACCCCTTTCCAAACTTCCCCGTCACACCAGCAGAAGGATGGTTGACCCAACGTTCACCATATCTGCTTATATGACGATTCTTCGGTGGAATCGGGTCTCGAACCTCAAACACTAGGGTTCCGTAGCCGTAACCTTACCACCAGATCAGCGTGGTCTGAAAAACTGGGCAAGTCATCCATTCAATGAGAAAAATTGATTTCCACACGTCAACATTATATTTATTGTAATTTTTTCAAGAGTTGTTAAAAATAGACAGCCTCTAGTTTTATTTTAACTAAGTGGAATCTAAAAGATGGAGTTTTATTCATATCTCGAGATTTTTTTTTCAGACTTTTTCGTATATGAAGTATAGAGAAAGTATGGTAATTGTCAAAAATTTAAAACTCTATATCCATTATATCTACTAAATCTATGTCCTACTCAGCCAAGATATCATAAAAACCCTTTGAATTACATACAAAGGAAATTTCTTGTATGATATTTAACTTCAAAGATATTAACTTCCAAACTTTCTTATATGATATTAACATTTCTTTCAACTCTTATTGAAATCCATACAGAGAACGACTGTCTGTCTGTCCGAATATAAGTTGGAACGACAACTATAAAATGAAGTGAACTAAAGGGATAAAATTTATTATATAGATTTAACATCTAAAACATTGATTCTAATCAAATTTAGAATGTGAATTAGAGATTTAAAAAAGTTAAGTTCGGTTTAGTTTCGTTTACTTCTAGTTTTTAAAGTAATGCTGGAGCTATTTTTGGTCGGACCTCGTTGTTTTGAGCCACGATCAGGCGACGTGGATGATTTAACGTTCATTAGACCCTCTAATATGGCGGTTCTTCAATGGAATTGGGCCTCGAACGTTCAAACTCCTAGGGGTTCAAAGCCGAGACCTCACTACCAGACCATCGCGGCCCTATCCAGTTCGCTAAAAAATTAATATAGTCTATTTGCGCTTACACAAGTATTTAAACTTGTTTGTTACTCGAAACTGAGATGACTTAAATATATCAAATTAGGTATATGATTTTGTGGCTAAAATTGTAATTCTACGTCAAATTTGCATTTCAATTGAATCCAATTTTCATTTGAGTTCAATTCGTCTATAAACCGAAGTCTGTGATTGGATACTTATTGATAAAGATTGTTGGCGTCTGACCTGAGAGTAGCGCATCTACCCCGTGTTCTGGGCGTCCCGAGTCCTGGTTCGGGCAGGGTTGTTCTGTGTTCTACCTGTGAGAAGTGTGAAAGAATCCCCCTGTAAAAAGGAGTTGTGCAAGCGAATGTGTGTCTTCTTTATATGAGCTAAAAGTCAAACTTCTGCCTTCGGGTGCTCTTGGGTCTTTACCCTCAGAAGCCATTGCCCCCCCCCCTTCCGTGTTAACACGGGCACGACATCATCATCATTGTTAAAGATTGATCGTCAAAATCTTTTGAGAAAGACATCATGGATCCAATATTTGGTATTTATTCCTTAAAGGTATTCGCGGCCTTAATCAAGTTATTCAAAGCTTACAATTTTATGTAGTATTGAGGAAGAGAATAACGCCTTTGTTAGAGGTTATTCAAGAAAGTTTTAGCGAAGCTCCTGATTTGAAAAAGTAATTGGATATTTTACATATAATACTCAACTGTATTGTTATATAGTTTAATACCTATACGCATGAAATATTACTTTTAATTTATTTGTATGCTTGATTTCTTTGATTATGGAAATTTCAGCAATATTTTTTTTTGGACTACTTACTTCAAATGTTTAAGGTATCCGACTATGTTCAAAAGAAAATTTTGAAAAATTTGATTTTTCAGAAATTGTTTTTGGATATTTAAAAAATTATTTACTTTTTTTAGATGTATTATCAATTATAAATACTATAAACACACACACAAAAAGAATGTTTGAAAATATAATACATTTCGAGGAATTGGAAAATGTGCATTAAGTTTTAATGAAATTTAACCAAAAGGGCTAACCCTCTACATAAAATTATAATGCAGCAGGACTTTTTTTTTTGTACACAAGTTATAGAATACAGTTATGAAGGAAATGAACCAAAATATAAGAAACGGGTTTAGATGCAAAGAAGTGATGGATAAAAATATATGTATAGATGCACTTTTACCATAAATTCACAACTTCATTTTTCTAAAAAACCTATAAACAAAAAAGTGTTTCACCCATAATAAAACTTTTGGTTCATTTGATTGCCCATATCATTTAAAGCCCACGCTGAAATGTTTATGTGAACACCTCTACTAGTTTTTGAGATATCATGTTAACGGTGGAGAATTTTTATGAAAAGAAAAGTTGTGAGAAAATTGAAGTGAAAAACAAATTTTATCTGAAATGTATATAGCTCTGGTTGATAGGTCAGGCCTTCCTTTTCCTAGAAAAAACAAACTTGTTTAGAGAGAGGAAAGTCAAAGAAATAAATTAGTCACTGTGGTCGATAATTGTTTTTGACGTTGTCGGATACCTTAAAAGACTTGCCGTTAAAAGTGATACAGATTTTGCACATAATTGTTCAAGCATCTGTAAAGCCTTTCCCTTAAAATTCCGTAATAACATTAAATCTATCTTGCATACTTTATTTGGTTTGTTATTTTTATTTAATTCAGTGACAAAGAGTTTCTTGTTGCAGTTCTCGGTTTGTATTTCAAATCTTATAATCAGTGAAAAAAAAAGAAACTTATTTCTGTATACCCGATTATCCTTAAAAATTTCCGTTGAAATCCTTATTTTATGGGAAGAAAATGTCTGGACGATCTTTCATAAGGCTGAATTTTCTCCTTCATTGTTTAAACAAAGCATTATATTCATCTGTATTTAACTGGCGACAGCCAGAATCGAGCTAGCAATGTTAGGGTTCTCAGCCAGAAAACATGACCACAAGACAAAAGTGATCACCCAGGCTTGAGGATGTTATCCTTATAAAGCCTATACTATTACTATTATATTACCATTATACTATTTTTTATTTATAGATGTTTATCTTAGAAGTTTTGATCTGCGCTAAATTTTAATTTCAATCGGTTCCAAAGCGCCCATTGAAAGCTTGAATTCAGTTTGAAACAAACTCATAATTCCGTTTCTTACGGATTCTATAATTTTATAATATATTGAATCTCAAAATGAAATTTATATCAATTTTGACTCGCAATACTTTTCTGGGAAATATTAAATCTGGCTTAACATATTACCATCTACTGAAATAATTCGCTCTCCCAAGATGCTAAAATATTTGATAAATAAAAAAAAAATCAATTTTAATGGTTCTTTAAAAAAAATCTTGGGCCTATTTACTTCCTCCCGTATACGAATTATTTTTATGAGAATTTAGCCTGTGTTATTTCAGAATCGAATACGAGCCTATTATTCTATGCTCAAGATTTTATGAAACCTGCAATTAAATAAGATGATTTTAAATTATAAAATTTCGGAAAATTAACAATATTAATACGTTACATAGCAAATATATTATTACCAAAATTTAAATAATTAAATTTCAAGAGTAGATTTTTAATACGGACAATATAGTATATACCATGGATCTATAAAATACTAACCTGTATTGAATAATCAGAATAAGTGAATAATAATGCTTTCAATTAAACCAGTGGGAGTGATCTCTCCAAAACTTTCTCACACACTCTCTAAGAAACATATGGCAACCTCAAATACATGGCAAATATAAACCCCTTCTTTGACATTGAGATACAGCAATGACGAAATAGCTTTAATTTAACATTTTTACTGAAACTATTGTATCCTTGGAGAGTGTTTTTGGTTTATAATCCTTGGTGTGTGATTAATACCTCGGGTCGAACTTTATCTATTCAACTTACTTCGTTACGCAATCGATAAATGTGCACGTTTCTGAGTTCGAAAGAGACATTTTCGGAAAATGTCCGTTTGTCGGTCTGTTACAAAGATAATTCAAAAACGATTTGAGCAAGATGGCTGTAATTTGGCGCACTCTATTTACACCAAATTCATAGATTTCTTTCAGATTTTGAATTGAATATGTTTAGAGGAAGTCCGCATGTAAATTAGACCATAATTAAAAACGAACAAACCTACACAGATAAAATTCTGTACACAGATTTAATTTAGTATGTAGCATAGCCGTATATCAAACTTTGAGCTAAATCCAACAATGAATGGAATCTCTATCATCGTTACTTTCAAAAACATATAAAACACAATGAGTTAGAAATGTAATTTTGTGATTATAAGTGCAATTTTTGTTTCAATGGGGTGAAAAAAACATGTTTAAAATACAAAAATTGTTCATTATTATTGATGTGGGGAATGGATTAACCCTTAACTATTGAAGTGAAAATTTAGGACATAGCTAGGGAGATGCAGTCTATGAGACCGCATTTTCTTTACATTCGAATCAAATTTCCTAATTGAATTTCAAATGTTCTAATGTATTAGATTGAAAATCAGCCAATATATTCTGCAGACATTTTTCGTACTGTATAAATATGTTTTAGAAATTTTTCCCAAAATAATTTATGACTGGAAGAAGTGAATGCGCTGGAACATGCATTTTCTTCTCAAATGACATGTTACAATAAATAATATTCTTGAAAAAACATATTATTTTATACTTTTTAAGTCATTTTTATTTTACCTGTATATAAAGGTATGTAGAAAACAATATAATGTAAAATTTAACAATTATATGAAAAATAAAAAAATGACAATGGGTAAAATTGGCCTTCCTTTATCTGCTTGTGTGACTTTCATAGCACGGTTTTCGAGGGCCCTTTAAACTTACAAGTTAAGAATTAGAATAAAAGTCAACCTATAAATTTTTTATATATGTATTTCTTGGAATATTAATATATTTTATAAAGTTTTCAAAGTACATCAGCTCTAGAAAAATTACTTATGTTTGAACATACATATCAGAATCCGTTGAATGTGAACTTTCATTGAAAAATTCTTCTGTAAAATGATCCTTGCCGCTAAAATCACTTTCTGCTTCATTTAAAAGTGTCTGGGGCGTTGCTTCATAATAGGATCAGTAAATTGGATGATATTTCAAGGCCTAAGTTTTCACGCCATCTGCTAAGCCTTGTTTATCACTGGGACGCTAACGGGGTGGAGCGCGGTCTGAGTGACCGAGTTTAAAGAAATAATTGAACTATTTTAAAATCCACAGCTGAAATCTGTTGAAAAAAAGAATGTGTGTTGAAGATCACGAAATTGGAAGTTACAGAGTCAATCCATTCAATTAAGCTAACGATAGAATAGAGGTAAGGAAAAGTCCATTGTTAGAGGTCTCACGGTCCGCACATCCCAAGTAAAGGATTAATCGCTATATAACTGGCCAAGGATATACAATAAATTCAATAAAAATTCTAAATCCAAGCTCAAAGTTAGTGTTCGGTAACTATTGCTGCAACCTGTCATGTAAGGAGTTTACAGACATGACAAGTCAAGACGTATGAGACGTCTTGACTTGTCATGTCTGTAAAATCTGGGAAAATTTGGAGGAGGCTACACCCTTTTTCTTCTTCTTATGTGGTCTGTTTCTCTCTCTTTTGTTATAACCATATTAAAAAAAATGGATGCGAATCTACCCTGTCTAATACACTTCGTAAAATCATAACTTTAATTTTTGAACAGAAATTACTTCATATATTTCAGACTAGATAGTACCCGGCTAGCTGCTGCAGCCGAAGGAATAATATTAAGTGCAATCAATCAATAAGTTGGCGATGTTTTATCGAAATAGGATGAACAGTACATAAAATACGAACAAACAGATATTCATTTTTATGTATTAGATTTGTGTATTCTTTAAGAATTGTAAAACTTGGTGTTCTTTCAGAGTGGTAATGAAAGAAAATATTCATTGCATCTCGTGACTCGTTTTATATTCGTTCCGGATTCTTAAATTTAATTTTAGAAAATGTCATTAAAACATTTTCTTTTAAAATGGATTAAACTTAGAAAATATATATTTATACCATAAAATCCTTAATATAGTTGAAAATTTTTTAAAATCAAGATAGAGCAAAGTTATTTTTACTTTAATATTTCTGGAAGTTACTGCGAAAAACGCTATAATTTAATTCAAATTAAAAAACCCAGTGTTTGTCCCTACAAAACTTTCTTGCATAATCTGTAATAAAGTTGCTACCTCTGAGAATGACTTGCAATAGCTATACAATATTAACTTTTTAACTTGGATTTAGCATTTCTATTGCCTCAATTGTCTCGGCGAGTAATTTAGAGATGAATCCTTGGTAAATAAATGCGGTTGAAATTCAATTTTAAAAAAATTTTTAGGTAATTGTTCCATCCATGTAACCATCCCGTAGGTGTAAGCAATACGCTGACTAAGTTTCATCGCAATAGGGTGAACGGTTTAGGAAGGCTTAAGAGACACACAGACAAACACTCATTTTCATTTATATAGATTAAAATTATTTTAAGTTCTAAATTAGAGGCTGACCTTTCTATAGCGTTTTCTTTCAGCGGAACTGATTTAAAAGACCGTAAGAAAAAACACCCATCCTAACTCTCATTAGGTGACTTTATAATGTCTCTTTCCTTTCACAAAATGAGGAGGACTCATTCCTAACTTTCATTTAAAAGGCCATTGTTTTGTTTTAATGCCAGAAAAGGACGACGACCCAAGAGAAAAAACCCATTTTTATTACAGATCGCTTTTTGCCAAAATGAACACAACAACCGCCTCTGCTGCGGAAATCTTTCTCGCAGCTGCACGCTCTGCTAGAGGAGTAATTATCACCTGCCGTTGATCATGTGAGAGCGATGACGTCAGAGCAAGAAGGTGGCGATTCCCCTCCCCCTCCTTTAAAGATTAATCCTGATTCATCGGACAAAAGATATATCGGATATAAATAGCATCAGACCGTTCAAAGGTTATTTTGAGATTAATTTGCGATCTTATTATCTGACGGGTGGTTTTATTAGAGATGCGTTCAGGATATTTTCTCGTAGATTTTGAGACAATGAAAATTTTTTTTGTTGTAAAAATATATTTGGATTAAATATAGTGCATTGAATCGATAAGGTATATCAGTCACGTTTAATGTTTTTAGCCTACATGCAATTATGATTAAAATGTCTTTTTAAAACACGTAATACTGTATTTTTATATCAATTTTGTAAATATATCGATTGATTATCATATAAATATAACGTTATTGCTTTTATTAAATTACCAAGTTTTGTTTTAAACAATATTGAGAGCAATTAAATAGTGTGTAGTGGAAGCTTTATAAGCAGGTAACATCCTCGAGATTGAGTGGTCACTTTTTTCTTGTGGTTATGTTAATCTGCCCACGAACCATAAGATCAAGACTTCCATCCTATCAATCTCCAATAGCTTTATTGGTGACCTAGGAGGATAAAAAATGGGGGGGGGCGATAAATAATCAGCAAATAAATGAAAAAATGTCGATAAATAATTTGCTGATAAATTAAGAAATAAAAAGACTGATCAATAAATTGTCAATAAAATAAAAAATTTACTGCATTTCCAACTAAGTCCTTTTATTGGAGGTTTACAATACAAATTCCTTTAACTGTGCCCATAGGAAAAAATATGTGTTAGATCTGAAGATCGTGATGGTCATATAACACCATTTTAGCGTTCATTATAGAGATCAGGGTATTCTATTAATTTAAAGAAATCTTATGACAGCAGTTCATTTACATAGTAGACAGACGTGGCTCGGCTAATTCTCCACGTTACCAATCTTTTTCTAAATCGTTCCCTTTTATATCTATGGAACACAATTTTTATTTTTAAAAACTTTTTAATTTTTAAAAACACTTTGTGTATTAGTTGTTTAGCAAAATTTTACAGTTTAATGAAATTATTATTTTCCAGTGGAGTGAGATGTCATATTTTTTCCGCAGCAGTTTTGCCAAAAACTGAGTCGGAGAAACTACTCAAAGCGAGAATCGTCTTTCTGAGCAATTAATTTATCTGAAGGCACCCGAATATTTAATTCGTCATTTGTGAAAATAAACTGATAAAATAAAGAATAAAAGAAACATTAAACTGAGAAAATATAAGCAAAAAGACACGTGAAAAATTTATTTTTCTAAAAATCATTCCGGATGGTCTGTGCATTTTATGTAACAGATCTGAAAGACCTGTAAATGAGATTTCAAAATGGTGAAAAGAATGCTGTTATTTAATTAAAAAATAATTTTGCGTACGAGGGATGAATAAAAAAAAAGTTAACAAGGCAAAGGAAAAATGCTTTATTAACAATAGACATAGGATACAAGTGGTGATTAAGAAACATATGTTACGGTCCTTTCTCTACAAAATCACTAATCCTGTTGAGGCAATTATCACATCACTGGACCCATTTGTTCAACCCTTCTTGATAATAAGCAGGTCCGTGGATATTGAGCCAGTTCTGGGCACCTGGTATGATATGAACCTTGTTTCATACAAGTGCTTCTTCGATGCGAGGAGAAGGAAATAGTCACTGGGAACCAAATCGGGTCTGTATGGAAGGGGATTCGAGACCTCTCACCTAAACGTTTCCGCCCATTTCTATACTCACTTCAAAAAAACGACGGCATTTAGCCACCTGTTGTCTACTCATCACTTCGCCTCTGTACATTTCAACACGATTTTTTCTGTGAGTGGGGACACTTTTTTGACCACTTTACAAGACGTCTTGCCATTACTGTCGCTGTTTCAGGTACAAGTATTAACACTATCCATTCGAATGATCGGTCTTGCACCATGTGTCTCCACTGTGGGTAAGAATATCCCCATAAACAATTTCTACTTTTCAAGTACTGCTGCTTGTAAACTTTTTTTATGAATTACCCTTAGTATAATAAAAATAATCTGTGCGTTATAATAAATTATATGAATTCTCCTAACCATGCTTTAATATCACATACATTTTCACTAATTCGCATGAGACGTTTAAAATACATTTCAATATAGATTACTGATAAGATTAAACTCTTAATATTTGATAAGTTTAACCTTAGGTCTGTGTGTGTTAGTCCTTTCATATGTGTTATGTTGTGTAATTTTGTTCAAAAATACTAAAGCAAAAAAAAAAAAAGTTACTGAAAATTTTGTGTTGGTAATATAGAGTTTCTATTAGTTACAACATAAATAATTTTACCTTGGACACTTTTTTTGTACATCGTTAATGTGAAAGATTTTAGAGTGTTTAGTATTTTAAGTTCTGCACCGAACAAAATTACACAACATAACACATATGAAAGGACTAACACACACAGACCTAAGGTTAAACTTATCAAATATTAAGAGTTTAATCTTATCAGTAATCTATTAATGAAATCTGCTTATAGTTTAGTTTAGTTATATTAACGTCCCGTTTTAAAGCCACGCTAGAGCTATTTTGCGATGGACCTTGTCATTAAGAACCACGGTCAGATGACATCTGACCTAGCACCCCCCTCTACCCACCACATCAGCTGGAGGACGTTTGACCTGACAGATTTAACGTGCAAGAGACTCCCTTACACGACGGTTCTTCAGTGGAATCGAGTCTCGGACCTGAATTCTTCCTGTTCCAAAGCCGAGACCATACCACCAGGCTACCGAGGCCTGAAATCTTAAAAAGTAAAACATATAATCAAAAAGTAATCAAAAGTATAATCAAAAAGTAAAACATTTTAAGATTATATTATTTAATAGTGCAAATAGTGTTTAATGAAGCATTCCAAATAGCAGAATATATTGCCTAATGTTGTTAAATTTGGAAAAATAATATTGTATAAAATATTTTTTACAATATTGAAACAGTGTGAAGTATAAGGCTTTTGTTATATTAACCAATAATGGTTTTCGATATTGCACAAATGTATTTATCTGTATTCAACAAATTAATTCCCAACACTGTTAATATTTCGAAAATTAACCCTTATCACCTAATCACCTAATTAACCCTTATTACTAAACATTATTACAAGTTTAGCCTGGCTGGTCGAGCGTCAGTCTCGTAACTGAAAGGTAACGAGTTCTGTCCTCTTCTAGCCCAAAGACCGTTGTGTTTGCTCATAGCAGTTGGGGCACGTTAAATAGGTCGTGATTGCAATTTCCTCCAAGTTCCCATACCTTTGAGGGTATTGAATCAGGGATGAGTCGGTCTCTGTTTGGGATCTAAATTCTGACTGGCTGATGGATGGATGAGTTCGTCCGCCCACTAAAGAGGGTTGTGTCGTGTGTGTTCGATCAAAGTCGTCCTTTCACCTGAACGGTCCTCGTTCACAACGAAAGGCGCACACCACTGCCTTGATTCGAAAGAGCTCTGCTCTTTCGGGCTTGGTATGACCAAGTGGCATTAGACCCACCACCACAAGTTTAGCACATCCTTTAACTATATTATTACTGATATTTCCTCTTATTTCCTTTAAAGATTCAAAACTGTGGTATTTTTCGTTGCAAGAAAAGTCGTATTCATTGCATCAGCAAGATCTTAAAAAACGCACTGATTGGGCATTTGACTCGATAAGGATATTTTATATTTTTGCATCTGACATTACATAGTCCTTTCATATTTACTCATTTTTCTTATAGTTTCCAATTAAGAAAATGATTTGGAGTCAAACAGCTATTTCATTCATTAATAAAATTTGCTATTAGAATAGATTATATAAATCAGATTTAAAAGCAATAAGCAATTAGTTTTAAATATATGAGCCCTAAAAAGGTTGACAATTTTTCGGAAACTTTTAAACATATTATTAGTTTACTAAAATGATTATTTTAATGAGGTTAGATAAAGTTTTCTTTCAAACAATGGTTGCACAATAAAGCTCTTGATAATTTGCTTAAGCATGATATGTTATTATGTTATTTTTATATATGTTATTATTTTATATGTTATTATTTTATATATCTAATATGTTATTTTTGTGGTAAAAGTAAAATGAAGAACTTTTAAAAACCCATATTTTTTTATACCTATAGGTAATTTCCCCCGGGGGATTGACCTTGTGATTGAGGATGAGATGTTTCCGGTATGGTGGTTGAATCTCGCCAACTCGGTGGGTTCAATAATATGTATGTGTGATATGTACATCGATGACTTGACGTACTCCCTTCGGGGAAGGTTGTACCGTGGCCCGTGATGGACCTTAGGAAACCACAGTTACTGTCAGTGTTGCTGTAGCGGCGGTCGGGTCATTCAGTTATACGTAATTTATCAGTGCGTCTTCGTGGTGGGACGGAGGTCATTATCATAGGTAATATCCTATGCAAGGCATCTCGTAATTGATGATGAGAAGTTTCGTGCATGGTGGTTGGTTCTCGCTATCCTTATCTGTCAACAAAAGGGTGAGGGTCTGGCTCGTCTTATCCCTGACGGGACTTAGTTCCTTAGGAAAGGGCTGTATCGTGGCCCTTTGGACTAAATCACAGTTCTCACCAGTGTTACTGTTTCGGCGATTATGTCATTCAAGCTTTTCAGTCTACATTCCGTTGGGTCTGAGCAGACAGTTTGTGATTATCTATTAGTAATTGATTATTTATTTAATTTTATCTTGTCTGCTTTTTTCATCAACCCAATATTAATTCATTTTTTAAAAATAAATTAAATGTGAGGATATTTTCTTTTAAAATCAGATTTATTTTAAAAATTAGTATTAACAAATTCTAAATCAAGACATTACAAACTGTATGTGGCTTTATCGCTTCAGATGAAACACATGAAATTAAATAATAAGTGACTATATTGTAAGTTGCATTGCAGTAGTATCTGGTATATTTTTCAGTAGTATCACTACAACATTGATCAACGTTGATTAATGTAAAATTTATAATATAATTTTGATAATATTATGCAACATCGTCCTAGGCAAAATTTAAAATATTGTTTTTACTATACTGTAAAATAGGTGTTTTTCATTTCCGAATCCTAATATTATACACTATATAATATTATGCAACTTTAATTTTTAATGAAAAATTCATCAAGTTGATTTTTTTTTTTTGCATAACATTTCAAATACTATGTGAAGTGAAAACAAATATTTTTGTGCAATAAATATAGTTCCACTATTTTACTGAATCAATGATTTAATAAATGCTATGTTTTTGTATACCGGACAATATTGTTTACTAGTATTCAAAATTCCATCGTTGTTATTTCTTATGGAAATTGTCATAGACAAGTCAGACTGTCATACGAAGTCAGCTATTTTATCCGAAAGATTTAGATTTTTACTCTCATGCGAATTTTTTTATTTATGATTTTATTACTCATACGTCAAAACCTTTTTATGGGGTGGGCTTCATTCACAGATCAAAATTTTGATCTGAATCAGAACTCTCAACGGTATTGTCTCGATTTTGAAGACTTTGGGGTCAGATTTATACTTGTACTAGCCACTTTATACACGGAAAGATTTTTGGCCGGTGAGGTTTGAACTCATAAGCGATGCGAGTCCAACTTCCTACCAACGAAGTCTACAAAATCCCTCTGTAAGTACAATATTGTTCAATATCTTCCAAATATTGCACTTCTACTGGGAGCACCGTGATCAGCAATGATAAATGTTAAAATAACAAATTTTAACATTTATCATTGTTGGTAATTAATTCAAATAAATGTTTTTTTTACCAGAATCAATTTCAAAACACGAGACTTTTACCATAATCAATTTTATTCGTGTTTGCAACTCAATTTTCAAACACGGCATTTATATCATGGGTGAAAATCCAGTTACATAGCAATGGGATGTGAAAAACAGCTTTAAAAAATGTAATGTTTAGTTGTTGCTTATCTCCTTTGGATTGAACTCGAATTCATACAAAGTCCAAGAGATCGGGGAAAGAGCGGTGTAACTCTTTCTGTGGGTGAGAACTCGAGGGCAGAAGTCTGATTTTGATTCATATGAATATGACAGTCATACATTCACTTGCCCATCCCTTTTTTACAGGGGGTTCTTTCGCACACCTCAAACCATGCCCGAACCGGAACTCGAATCCGGGAAGCTCAGATCACGGGGAAGACGCTGCATGCCTAGACCAGGAAACCAAATAGCGTTTGATTGGAAACACATTAAAATTATTATGTCGCTCAAAACTGCTCAAGTTATCTTCTTTGATTGAAACATAAAGCCGCGGTGGCCTGCTGGTAAGGTCTTGGTTTCGGAACCGGAGGTTTACAGGTTCGAGACCAGATTCCACCGAAGAACCATTATATGAAGGGGGTCTCTTACACGTTAAGTCTGTCAGTCCAAATGTCCTCCAGCTGGTATGGTATGGAGAGGAAGGTGCCAGCTCAGGTGTCGTCTTCGTCATCTGACCGTGGTTCCAAATGACGTCAGTACCAAAATAACCTTCGTGTTGCTTTAAAATGGGACGTTAACACATTCAAGGCGGGAGATCTTGACCAAAGTATGCTAGATTGAATTGTAGTACAACGACTCCCGCCTTTAATGTGTTAAAATAACTGAACTAAAATTTGCTTGAAATATTAAAACAAAACATTAAAGAGAGATAATTTTGCTTTAATTTTGAACATTCATTTAAATCTCATGCTTAAAAATTCCATCCCTAAAAGCATTGTGATGTACCATTAGTGATGCATGTACTATTAGTTTTATTTTTGACAGGATGAACAAGTTCTAAAAGACTTTTTTTTAACGGAAAATGGAATTGAGTTTAAAGCAGTAATAATTAAGTAGGGCGGTGATTCAAGAATAGTAACTGCACCAAGTTTTATAGTAAAAAAGTGTTCAATGATTTTTTTCTTCTTCTTTGGAATACAGAAGTATTAAACACAATTCCTTTAACAGAGTCTTTCTCAGCTAAGCATGTGTGAACGCCCACGATAATTAGCCACAAGCCACTGAAAATTTTTTACTCAAATTTCCGCTTTCCGTCTCGTTTTTTTAAATTATCAACACCCACCGCTTTCAATTTTCTTGGAAACTTTTGAGAAAATACAGAATGTTGAAATGACTTTGTACCTGTTTGTGTTCAGGTTTATAAATGGATTTTTTTTTTGCTTGTTAAATTTTAATCCGAATACTTTTTTTACAGGTGTAAGACTTTATCTATTATTTTATTTTTAACCATTATTGTAATTATTATTACTCTACAAGATAGTCACATTAAAAAAAATATAAGCAGCAGAAATGATTAAAAAAATCCAATTAATTCTAGTGACGTCATTATCACACAGTTATGACGTCACACTGTGTGGGATAAAGCGTTACACCTTATTCTTCCTCTGAGATAGGAATAATGCTTTCCTTGCTTCCAATTAAAATTTACTTTATTTAAAAGAACTTCATCTGATTATCATTAATGGTGGTGGGTTGGTTTAATGCCGCTTGGTCATAGCAAGTCCGAATGAGCGGAGTTCTTTCGAATGAAGGTAGAAGTGTGCGCCTTTCGTTGTGAACGAGCACCGTTCAGGTGAAACTGCGACTTTTTCTCGAACACACACGATACAACCCTTTTTAGGGGTTGTCGAACTCGTCCATCCATCCGCAAGTCAGATTTGAGATCCCAATCAGAGACCGACTCATCCCTGATTCAGTACCCCCAGAGGTATGAGAACTTGGAGGACTTTGCAGTCACTATCTATTGAACGTGCCCCAACTGCCATGAGCCAAAACGGCGGTCTTTAGACAAGACGAGGGTAGAACTCGCTACCTTTCGGTTACGAGACTAGGCTACCGCGTCCCTATTATTAGTACAGTTTATCTGTGTAAATTTAGAACATTTTCTTTTACCTTTAAGTATCGAATTACACCGTAGAAATTTCAATTTTGTCTCTTTGCCAAGAATATTTTTTAAAATTCCAAGTTTCCCTTACATAATAATTCTTCAGATTCTACCATTTGTTATTGATAAGTTAAGAGTGTCCCAGTCAGGGTTTTTGTAATTTATAATTAAAGGTGTACTGCGCCTAATATTTACATATTTGGATAAAATACGCCAATACGAGTATTTTGATGCATAACATAAGGGGGCCCCGAATATAACTTCATAGTCTTATTGATGTGTGAAGCTGCTGTTATAAAATTTTCAAGAAGTTGGTGAGAAACCCCATATACACACGAAAAAAGAAAACACGAGTGAAAATCAATGTTTATTAAGAATATTCAATACATCAGATTTCCGAACAAAGGACATGAAAGTCTGGAATCGAAGTTCGCAGTTGTTTTCTGAATGGAACGGTCTTAGCTTTCTAAGACAGATTTGTTTCATCGTTGATTTTTAGGAATTCTTCAGCCCATTTAATTAATTACAGAATTTTAACTCGTGTGATTATTAATGGATTATGTTGCATTTCCGAACTGTTTCGGAGATTCTTAAAGTTTCAAACATGATCATCAGAAAGAGAAATAGAATCCTTTCCATTTTGCTGAAAATAAACTACGAAACAATGTCGATTACAGCGATTTGCTATTCTACGCATTTATATCGTTGCTAATATTAAATACTAATCGCATCAACTTTAAAGATAACGTGATAATTTTGATTTTTGAAACCAAAGAAAGTACACTAGATTTATTTGTTGAGCTAGAAATGTGTTGTAGATTTTGCAAATACAGCAAAAGAATTGCTAATTCTGCATGTCTTCTAAGCCGGGATAGCCTAGTTGGTAAGGCTTTGGACTGTTCCTTAGGTTACGAGTTTGAACCTCGCCGGTAGAAAAATCTCAGCATGTATAGCAATTGGCGCGCGTATAAGGCTGGGAGGACTTTGCGCGTGGTCACGAATTCCTACATGTCGCGGCTGGAGATACAGGTTCGGAGGTGATTGTTTTCCGATTCCAGGTCTAAATTACGTTCTGTGGAAGAGTGAATGAAACGTATGAATGAAGTCTACCCCGTAAAATAGTTAGTGACGGGTGAGTGACACAGTCGTACTCTTGGCCCCAGATGACTTTACTGACAACATCCAGGATTTACCCTATCAGTTTGAATAGCTGTCTTCGTAACAGCGGGTTTTCCGAATGGCAAGTGCCATAAGAAACAACACTTTTCTTTTAACAACACTTTTCACAAAACTTTCTTTTTTAAATTCGTTCCTTTAAAGAATATAATAATTTCAAACATATCAATGTTTAAATTTTTTAGTTCATTTAACAGTAATTCAAATACACCTTTACTTGTTGGCATCTCGTCGTCCTAAGAATGTCCTGCTAAACGAATCTGTCTCAAGATTTTATGAAGTTCTAAAAGTTTAGGATATTCAACTTCCTTTTCCATATAAGAAGAATCAACATCACTCAATGCTAAAACAACAGAAATCTTCCAACTTACTCTCCGTTCTATTCCACCTTGTTTTGAATTCGAGAATTAAATTTAATTCCTTTACTTTAGTTTTTCTTGAATATAATTTCAAATAAGTTTAAAATTAATTTTTACTCAATAATAGGACCTCTTTAAACCGGTTTTCTAAATTTAAGAATCGGTTTTCAAAAGTGACAAATTTACTTTAAAAAACCGGTTTTCAAAAAGGGCAAATTTACTTTAAAAAAGAAAGTGACAAATTTCCTTTAAAAAATTGTTTTTCGAAAGTGACAAATTTAATTAAAAAAACCTGTTTTAAAAAGTGACAAATTTAATTTAAAAAAAAACGGTTTTCAAAAGTGACGAATTTAATTTAAAAAAACGGTTTTTTAAAACCGTCAAATCCTAGACCCTATCCTGAAATAAAATGGTCACTTTGGATTTCGAGGTTCAGTCATTGCTTGATTCATTTTTCTCCTTCAGCATTTATTTATTGAAGTTCAGAAATAGTTCAGTTTCGGTATATCAGCTGGACTACCACTGTAATAGTATCAGCTGTTGGTTTCAACTAACTCAAAGAATTTCATCCGTAAAATTGCTATTTTTAATCATTTTTATTTGGCTTGATTCATATTTTTAAGGCTAGAATTTAGTATCGATTTTCTCTTTATTTCCTAATATACTAGTGTCGTAATTTTTGAGACATTTATGTATTCTAGACGATTATACATTACATAATCATTTTTTAGAATTGAATTTTTATTTCATTAATTAATTCAATTGAATTCAATTTTTAATTCCATACGTGGGATGGTAACCGTTTGTGAATTTGAGAAAAATATTTTTACTTTCAGATGAAATGATACTTAAATAACAAATTAGAAATTAGAAACAAAAGCTTAAAAAAAGCGAAATTGAAAGTATTCAATTGATAAATTTGCTATGAAATGCAAAAATTGTTGAACATTGGCATTTACCTGAAATAATATTTTTAAATTATTATCTTTTTTACCAATGGCTGCTAATTTTGTTTATTTATACTGAAATAAAAGGATGCAAATATAATTCAAAAATTATTCAATACAATTATTTTATATTATTTCAAATCTCATATTGCGATTTTTCCACTTTTCCATTCTGGAAAATTTTGATGTGAAGCACTGAATTGTTCTGAAGATATTCCATAATGTTCTGTCATTCTTTTTTTTTTAATGAAGAATTTAATAATGACATTTTAAAGAAATCTTAATTTTATCGTGGAAAAATATATTTTGGGAATTACAAAAACTCGTGATCTGGGTGTCCTAGGTTCGGGCATAATTGTTCTTTACCCTTTGTTTTCACTGTGTGGCATGTGAAAGAGCCCTCTGCAAAATGGGGTTGTGCAAGCGAGTGTGTGAATATCATGTTCATAGCTAGAAGTCGGATATCTGCCCTCGGGGTCTTAGGGGCTTTTACTCTCAGAAGCTACTGCACAAAGAGCTTGTCTATGTCAAATGCAATAAATAATATTTACATAGTTTGCAGTAGCTTAATCTTAAATAAATTTAAGTGTAACCAATTTAATACATGATTAGAAAATGCAATAACGGCAAGAGTCATTTCTTAATTTTTTTTTTTTTAGTTTGACTCGTTACCTAAACCCAAATTACTCACTGAATTTACCGAAAATTCCAATTTGTTTTCGACTTTTTGGAAAGCGAGGTCATCACTTCATAGTTATTGGTTCGTCACACACACACTCAAAGCCAACTAAGTGATGAGAAATATTCATCATTCAGATGAATCATACATCATATCATATTCATCATTCTGAGATATTCCTTAATCTAACTAGCAACATGTTTAAAAGAATATTAAGCTTTTAATAATGAAATTTGTAGAAAATTACATCACAGAAAAATATGTTTCGAGAAGAAAAAGGGTATAAAAAACCAAATCAAGAGTTGTTTCAACATTTTAGTTCCGAAAAAAATAAAAGGGAGCGTCGAATTTTCGCTGAGACAAATCGATTGGCTAATTCAATGTTAGAAAAAAAATCCAACATTTACATAATTTGCATTTCCTTAATCTATATCTGTAGTTAATAATAAAGCTCATTTTGTATGTGTTGTGCTCTACATAGCAGACCATTCGTCCTGCAACTATCAAATTTGGAATGTCCATGCCTTGGAAATGTGCAACTTAGAGCGATTTTTTAAAATTTCAATTAATTAAAATTAGGCTAAATCCAGCGTCTTTCTATTTATTATTTTTATAAGTTTATTATTATTTATTATTTTTATTCTATATATATATATATATATAATGCTTTTGTATTAATTTCTTTTTAATATTTCCACTCTAACTTAAAGTTATAATTTTTTGTTCTCAGACAAAAAATTCAAGAGAGAGACAAGTAGGATGATGAACGTACTGTTAAGGCCTACCTGATAGTATGACTGAATTATATAACTATGAAAATCTGAAGCTTAAAAATATTTTGAAAAAAAAGTTATTAAGAGACCAAGATGCATAAAATATTTCATTGAAAATTTAAACGATCTGTTGCAGGGTGCGTAGTGAGAAAGTGTCGCAAAAATTAAGTACTTTTAAGCTTTTTTTAAGAACCAAAGTAAAAAAAAATTAGCACCTTTGGACATGCACGCATATGTAAACCTGCGTATTTTCTAATCCTAGGTTATGCTCTGTTTTAATAAAAATACATACTTTTTATTGAATTTTTAAAAATTAATTTTAAATGTGCATTTTTTAATTTTAATATTTGTTTCTGTATTTGCTCAATGTCTTCTGTTGTAAAACAAACCATGTCTTTTTGGTTTTGACAAAAGCAGAAAAGGATAATAAAAACGGTAGAAAAAACTATCATTACCAAAAGCTTAAGTCAACTTTTATAAGAGAACTATTTAAATCACTACATGTCAAAGAAGTTCAAACATTGTTCGAGTAGCAACCAGTTCGGCATATTTTGTATTTCTCTCTTTCGGAATAACCATTCCAATACTTCAATACGGAGCTAAACGTTGAAAAAACGAACGAAAAAAAAAGTTCATTAACCATTTCCTTAACCCTGTTAACACTCGGATCCCTTAATCGAATGCTTCCCTTACGTCGGCTTTCTTTTTTTATTATATCCAACAAACAAATATTTATGATTGTCATCTTTTCAGCATATTGATGAATGCGGAAACAAAAGGGAACATGTTCTTTGCCCTTCTCGGGAAAATTAGGCACTTTTAAGGACATTTTTTTTTCCAAAATTAAGCATTTCTGAGGAGATTAAAAATGATTTTCAGATTTAAGCCCTTTTTAAGGACTTTCCACGACACTACGTACCTTGATATTGACGAACCAGGGGGTCGCCAGAGCCGGCTAATCTATAAAAATAAAAGCGAATGTTTGTCTGTATGTCTCTCATGCCTTCCTAAACCATTCATCCGATTGCGATGAAACTTGGTCAGCTTATGGTTTACACCTACGGGATGGTTATAGGGATTGTACAGTTATCTTAAAGAAAAAAAAAAAATAGAATCTCAATCGCAGGTATTTATCAATCTTAAAATAACTTGCCGAGGAGATAGTAGACTCTGTAGAAATGTTTAATTCAAGTTTAAGGTTGATATTTTGTAGCTATAGTACGCAAATGTCGTGCAAATCACTCTCAGAGGTAACAGCTTGATTACAGATCACGAGAAAGTTTTGGGGTTACCAATCCTGGAATTTTTAAATTTTAATAAAATTTTAGCTTTTTTAGCAGTAACTTTCGAAAACATTATAATACAAATAATTTTGCACCATCTTAGTTTTAAAACAATTATCTTTTCAACTATATTAACGATTTTATGGTATAAATATATGTTCTACTTTTTATCAATCTTAAAGGAAAACATTTTAATCACATTTTCTAACATTAAACTTGAGAATTCTGAGCGAATATGAAACGAATCACGGGATACAATAAATAGTTTCATTCACTACCCTTCTGAAAGGACACCAAGTTTTATAATTCTAAAAGAATGCACAAATCTAAAGTATAAAAATGATTTTTTTAATTTGTATTTTATATACTGTAGTACCGTTCATCCTATTTCCTATAACATTGCCAAATTATAGATTGATTTCACTTATTATTATATTTTTCGGCGGCAGCAAAGAACCGGATACCAGCTAGTAATAAATGAAATTAAGTGTAGTCAGTTTACTACATGATTAAAATATGCAGAATTGTGCAATAATGAGATGTGTCACTTATTATTATTATTATTATTTAGTTTGGCACTTTCCATAAACCCGAAATTTCTAGCTAAATTTACCGAAAAATTTCCAATTTGCATCCCAATTTTTTGCAAAGAACACACAGCAAGGTCACCACTTATGAGAGTCATTGGCTTTTCACAAAAAAAAGCCAACCAGATCAACTGTTGGAAGAACTTGGACAGATTTAATTACGATACCGAAATCGCACGCTTCGCCGCACAAGCCTTGACCTCGCTCGCGCGCTTGCGGAACTTCCGGCGAGCAACGCCCCCTGGAGAGGGACTCGGAACTGGCACAAGGACGACGGTAGCCCCTCTCGAATGAAAAGAAAGAGCCGATGATCTAAATACCAGCGGCGGTTCTTGGAATGGTATTGGAAAGTCAGAAATGGAAAAGAAAAGGATATTTTGAGAGTCCTTGTGCGATGTGAGTTCTTATTATTTCGCTTGAGTGTTTTAGTGAGGAAAATGTGTGTTTTGGACCGTGGGAAAATGTTGTTTGTGGGTTTGTTTGGATGTCTGAGTGTGTTTTCAGAGAGCTTTAAGGTGTCCGATAATGTTCGAAGGAAGATTTTTTAAAAATTGGGCTTTTAAAAAACTATTTAAAACTGTGGTTTATAGATATATTGTAAATGATAATACAAAATACTATAGATGGAAAAAAATTATTTGAAAGTATTATATATTTTGAGAAATAGGAATATTTGTAGTAAATTTTAAAGAAATTTAACCAAAACGGTTAACATTTAAAAATTATGGTTTGTAGATGTATTGTAAAATACTATAAATGAAAAAAAAATTATTTGAAAATATAATTTGAGAAATAGGAAAATTTGTAGTAAGTTTTAACGAAATTTAACCGAAACGGTCAACATTGTACTCAAAATTGTAATGCAGCAATCCTATTTTTCTTTGTGCACAAGACATAGAATATAATGATGGATAAAATGAACCAAAATCTAAGAAAAGTTTTGAGACGCAAAGAAGTTATGAGTAAAAATACACGTAAATGTGCATTTTTTCCATAAATTCATCCCAATTTTTTTAAAAACACCTATAAATTAAAGTATTTTACCATTATTAAAACATTTTCCTCATTTAATTGCCCATATTATTTAAAACACAAGCTGAAATGTTTATGTAAATACTTTTATTTGTTTTTGAGATGTCATGTTAAAGGTAGAGAGTTTTTACGAAAATTAAAGTTTTGTGAAATTTGAAAACGAATTTTAGCTGAAAAATATGTTTTGCTTAAAATTTCCTAGAATGCTAGGTCAAACCTTCCTCTTCCTAGAAAAGATTTTGGAAAAAAGAAAGTCTGAAAACTATTTTGGAAAGAAGAAAGTCTGAATTACAAGAAATAATAATATTAAAAAAATTCGTCAATTTGGTCGATAGCATGTATTTTTAACGTACTCGGATACCTTAAAGTTAACTTTCCAGCTAGGTATACTAGACAGTTGACAAGGACCGCTAGTTAGAGAATACAGGTATTTGTACACCTAGGCAACACACTATGTGAGGTCTCTTTTAATTAGCTATTCCGTATCTTTGAGTATGTTTGTATCTTTGACTTTTCCGTATTGTAAAAATTATATTTTTTAATTTGTCAAAAAGTATATAAGGACATCTTAATAATAATAAAAAACTGTTATTATTAAATCTATTCAAGTCTAATATTTGCAAAAATGACAGTTATATGATATCACTTTTTTTTTTTTTTTTGCAAGAATTTTGAAAAAAATTGGTTGAATCTGAGATTTACGGCCTATTATCAAGTCATCCTTATTTTCACAATGAAGATTTATCGGTAGAATATTATCGTCTGCTAAAACAGAGGACAGACGATTTAGACGAGTGGAATATTTAAATCAAAGATGCTTGCTATAAACATATCTGATACCTACACTTGGCTGTGTTATCATTATATTTTACAATTCCAAGAAATATGTTGTGAAATTGAGCGAAAGTTTAATGCCCACACCCCTCCCCTGTCTCTCAACTCAGGTTAAAAGTTGCGAAATGTCAGGTAACAGTGTTGCGAAATGTCCGCAACGGCAGCATGTGACACAATGCTTTTTACGACGATTGATAATCAATCACTGTCGTCTTGTACGAATCTGACATCGATGTATTAGGGTGCCCCAAAAGTTTATTTCTTATTTCTAATATGAAACAAATACATAATATTTACTACATAAAGTCGTATTTATTTTGTTATATAATGCCCTTTTGCTCTATCATCTTCTTCTGTCTCCCAGGAAGCCTCATTACGCCCTCTTTCCAAAATTGTTACATTTTGTTCAAGGAATAATCCTCGAAATGCGTTTTTATTTCGCCGATGGATTTAAAATGCTTATCGCGAAGAAAATTTTTTAGGGACAGAAATATATAATAATCAGATGGTGAGAGATCTGTAGAGTATGCAAGATGCGGCAAAACATCCCAATCAAACAATAAGAGCTTCTCTCTTAAGACTAATGCAATATGAGGTCTTGCTTTGTCATGATGAAAAACAGCACCAATACAACAAATTCTGGCTGGGTTTTTTTCTATGGTAGCTTTAAATTGATCAATACAATCAATTGAAACAATAAATTCTATAATTTATTGTTTCATATTGAGGAAGGAGCTCGTAAATGTCTACGTTCGTTACTCACGTTTAATACTGTGGATGAAAGTCTTAAAAGGACTGTGGCACAAACAAAACGGACTGTAAAAAGAGCCATAGTACGACTAAAAGCAATGACATAGATGGCTTATAGATAAACCTGCATGTTTGGGCAAGCAACGCCCGATAAAGCCATTCATAGCGTGATGAGGAAGAAACATTCAGGACGGTTTGGTTTTGTATGGTATTTTTGGCGCAACAGTCATGTTTGGCCATATTGCGCCAATCAAACGGTAAAAGTATAAAATTATTTAAAAAAACAACTATTTATTAAACGATCACCGGTATGTAAAGAAAAAATTTCCAAAAAAAAAAAAATGATGTAAAAATGATTTCAGACTTTTGGGACACTCTAATA
>JAPMOQ010000911.1:18656-33219 GCA_026543055.1 Argiope trifasciata | reverse complement strand
AAATAATTATAATTTATTTTAATTAATGGATTAATATTAGAAAAAAAACTGTATCAACATCAAGTGTCATCCACTAAAAATTTAAAAAATGTATTTGAAGAGTGATGAATAAAAAGTATTTTATTGGCGATTGAAAATTTGAACAAGACCAATGAATAAATATTATTAGGGAAAATAATAGTAGGAATTGAAAAAGAGACAGGCATTTCACAGAATTTTTTTCTAATTCTTACATTACTATAAAAAGTAATTATTAGTAAAAAATATATTGAAAAATCTTTAAAAATTAAATAAATCGCATTGAAAAAAATCTTTTTAAATCAGAAAAAAATTTAATCAATCACTATTTATGAAATAATCTTTAAATGCGATTAGAAAGAAAAAATTACCATGTAGCTACAATTAAGTATAGAATTTTCTCATTTGTATAGTAAATTAGAAAAAATTCCTCACTACAATCATTAAAATCTTCAGCAACAGTAGAGTAGTTAAGCTAACGATTTCTTTTTTGATAATTCCTCCTTTAAACATTTAAAATTGATTTATCGCAATAGTTTGTCAATCGATTCTTATCATTCTTGAAAAATAGTTATTCGTATCTAGTTTCAACAGTAATACAATTACACACTCAGGTAAATCACGATAGTCTGGATTCGATCGAATTACTAATTTTAATAGATCGTTTGGTTGAAAGACAAAGAATTTATGGTTGGATGCAACGAGAAAAAATGAAAAAGAATTAATTATCTGTGAGATTAAGAAAAATAATTCAGAAAGAGATTAGGATTATTTAAAGAAAGATTAGTTTCTCTTTTCTACTGCATTAAGCATTTACTGGTTTCATATACATCATTAAAATGTTCATTCTGTTTTTTTTTTCTTATGGTTAAAGTTGAAAGATAATATTAGAAATATAAAATTATTACTTTTGGTTATTACCGGCAATGCTCGAAGTTTTGGTATTTTATATAATACCAAAGCATTTTAGGCGAAGAGTGAAATGCAAAATTTTTTGAATATACAGTATATTTTTCTTTAAAATTGTGCTCAATAACTAAGTATTCTTTAGAATATTCAGTGTTATTTTACCAATTTAGGAAATGAAGTCATGAATAATATTTTTTATTTTTATTTCAAAGTCACAAATTTACAGATTTACGAACATTAAACAATAATAAATGAATGGCATTAAAAAAATTTTTAATCTATATAAATAAAAAAAGAATGTTTGTCTGTATGTCTCTAATGCGGTGCCGTACCGCTCATCCGATTACGATGAAACATTGAATACTTATTACTTGCATTTATTTGTATCTGCTGAAGATAAAAAATCAAAAATATAGTGCCAACCCAAAAATCTAAAGTAAAATTTTTGGATTGCATTAACTCCTAATTCTAATTCTAGCAAAATAAATTCTTCACAGTTACAAAAGAGTCAAACGATAATTTGGGAGCAAACTAAATATATACAAATATAGATAATAATTATGCAGTTTGTGTTTGTGGGTATTGGCATGTTCAACAATCCAGATCATTTAACCTAAATCAATCAAATGTGACAAATATATAAATTGAATGGTGGGAATAGAATATTTTTGAATTATTACTGATACAATTTTAATTAAAAATTAAGCGAAATTCGAACATTTTTAAATGGAGACTTCTGAAAATGTGACGGAAAAAGCATGACTAGCGCATTTTTTCAAAATTCAAACATTTATATTTTCAATAATTCCAATTTTTCTGTATAATTTTTCTAATTTTTATTCTTTTTTAAAAATAGTTTACTAAATACTAGAAAGAGCAAAATTAATAGAACTTTAACACAGAGATTTATCATCTAAAGTGCGGATATAAATTGAACCTGGAACCCAAAACATTTTTGACAGTGTCATGGTCTGTATTTCTATCAGCGTCTAAGAGAGATAATTCAATTAACTTAAGCAAATAAAATTTGACTGGCAATTTAAACATCAAAACTGTGCAGTTTTGTTAAAATTTTGATTGGAAAATTGGTTAGCCGTGACGACTCGAGAACGTTGCCTGATCTTAAAGCCAGTACTTGCCGCCAAATTTTCAATATTTCAACGCAGACACTACACTCTACTGTTGGACATGCCATTTTCAGATTTCAGAGGGTAGCTGACAATGGTGACCATCATATCGAACATGACTTGGATTAATTTCAAGCTAATGTGCAGTTCTTATGATAAAATAGATGATAATACGCCCTCTAGTAGCAACATTTGGAACTAATTTTTTTTTAGCAAAATGTCTTACCCGTCCATTTATTAAGGCGTACCCATAATTTCAGAATTTTCGGATGAATAGTTACGGCAGTATGTAGCTCTGAATAGGGTAACTTTAATTTGGGACACCCTGTATAAAAACCCAAATGATCACCTAATTTTTTTTAAAAAAAGGATAAATTAATATTTGTTGAGATAAAAAAATTATTTGGTCAAAAAAATTTGATTATCCTATTACCGCTCGATCTGTTCTTCTGCCTCAAAGACATGTAATCCTAGATCAGAAAAGAATTATAATATTGCCTCTGGTTGCATCGACCATTCTCACATTTTCATCACTCCAGCTGGCGAAAGATTCCGCTTAGGCGAACAAAAAAGAATAGTCAAGAGATGTCACAGCAGTTCTCAGTATAACAAAAGATTTTTTGCTATTGTGGGTTATTTCCCTCTGCAAAGTAATAAGAACATGGCCAACAAATTACAGGCATTATTTCAACGAAGAAGGCACTCGATCTTCTTCGCTGAAATACCGTTTAACTATAGCAATTTTAGATGTCATAAATATGTAGATATCATATTTTTTTACTTTTTATTTTTCAATTTTTTTTTTTTTGTCTTTAATGAGGAACAGTACAATGAGTAGAATGTTAAAAAGAATGTCTATAAACTGATTTTTATTTGAAATTAGTTGCTTTTAGTGCAAGTTTGTAGGGAATACTTTTTTGTGTACAGATTTAATTGAATATCTTAAGCCTAAATTGATACTCATGAATCTCTGAATTGAATATTTTTAAGCATTTAATTATAACAGTCTTAACAGCTACATTATTTTAATATCCTGATATTCAATCTTTTTATTTGCATCAAACAAATTCCTAACGGAGACTATTTCCTGGAATTAGAGTGTAGTTAAAAATGTAACTACGCAACTGATCTAATTGCACTTTGCCCTTCACAGTGTTTGAGATTTATTTTCTTCTCCTTCTGGCAAAATATTTTTTTAAATCCTTTTGCACACCTTATTTTATAACAAAGCGTTGTTTTTTAACTTAGAAATATAGACATTTAAAATTTGTAATCTTAATATTATTGATTTTAAACAAAATCTTTTTTTTTCTAAACTTACAACAATTGTAAAAAATTCAAGCAATTCAATATTTGATGAAATAATGCCAATTAAAAGTCATTTTCTATAATGATGCAAAAATAATTTGTGCCCAATTATAATTCCATAAGGTGTTACGGAAAAACATCAATACTTCGTCAAATGTTTCAATTTCAGAAAACAAATTATAAGATTAACATTATCCTATACACAAATACATACACACAATTTTAAATATATTTATACTGTTTTGGTAACCCTAACTCAAACGATCTGCTTGTAAAAGCCAAAATATGCATTCGTCAAAGTATCTTGATACCAAAATTCAAACCAAGTAAGTATATTTATTTATCAAAATATATTTTTATGAAACTTGTTTACTCTTGTTCAAACGGTCTGCGTTATAGAGTGCCAACACACGCACATACATTCATTTTCATTGTTAATAACGATAGAGACTAATTACTTTTAAAGACTAGATCTCCGGTAACACTGACCAAGTTTCATTCATTTGAAATTCCTAGACGTAATTCTGTTTCAAAGTACTTTTTTAACTTCGAGAAGAAGTAATAGACATTTGATTTTTAATAACCTTGAGTTTATTCAATTCATTTGCATAATATCAAATCACAGGATGTCACTCCTTACGTCATCAAACAATTATACCCACAATTGAAAACTTTCTCCTCGTACAAAATATCCAGATGATTCCAGAATGAAAGTGATTGAACTCCCCGAAATTTTTCTCACAGTCCCTAACTTTTTTTTTAATCTTCATAAGTAATCAAAACAATATTTAAACTACAAAATTTTGAAAGAATCAGAATTTAGCTCAATTATAAATTTATAAAAATGCTAATTATTTTTTAGTATTTCAGAGTGGCAACTTTTTAAAATTCCAGCACTTTCATTACAAGTAGAGATAGGCATCAAAGAGAAATCTTAACAATCAACTAATTATTTATATCAATCAGAATTTAAATCATAATATGTCTTATACCCAATATAAATTAAGTATTTAGTAGAATAAATTTGTTTTTGGAATGAGGGGTAATATTTATTGACATATTAATGTTTAAAATAATGTTACCCAATTCGAGATGTATCATTATTTTAAAAAAATCCAAAAAAAAAACCCGAACTACTATGTTTTACACAAATTTTTATCTATCATCAAAATTTAACTTAAATAGAAAAATTGTTTTTAATGCCATGATTCATAATAAATAAAAAATTTAAAAAAATTTAAGTTCATTTTAATATGTCGTACCAGTTTCTTTAAGGGAACTACTTCAAATATTTTCATAAACATTTGACTCATTTTATAATAATTTTACAAAATTTATTTACTTTAAAAAACTACTATATTTTTTTCAAAAATCGCTCATATAAAATCTTCTGACAAATAATTAGGAAAAATCATCATCCAAATTATTTGCCAGGCGATAAAAATTAGAAGTGGAAACCAAATAAGGGCGAAATAACAAATATTTTTGAATATTTGACTTATTTTATGATAACTTTAAATGTAATTTGTTTTCTTTAAAACTTCATGCAAGCTACCAAACATTTTTTTAAGAATCAGTAATAAAGTCTGTAAAATTATTTGGATAATCATTCTCGATAAAAAAAATAATAATGAAAGAAATTAACTGAATTTGAGAAATGTGAAAAGATAATAAATCATACAGACTTATTTCAATCGGTTATCATTACTGAAAGTTTTAAGGATTTCCAATCCAGAACATTTTTCAATAAAAGAACAAAAATCTCCTTGCCTAAAAAATACTTGTATGCAGAGACGGAGGAAAATTGCTCTTTTGAACGACATTCACTTTTTTTTTAATTCCCGATAAATTCATCTTTTTTTACGTTGCTGCAATTCTTTCTTTTCTTGTAAACTTTTTATTTTAAAAGGAATTCAAACTATGTTAATCTGGTAGTTAAAATAATTTTCTATAAAATAAAAATCGTGCATCATTTCTTCATGGTAAAACGAAACTGTCAGAAGAAATTACTTACTAAATTTTTAACAAAATTGACATAATTTGATGGGTTGCATCACGATACGTATAAGAATTCTGCTGTAATCAAAGTAATTTTTTCGCGAAATATTTTTATTGTCTTTTTTTTAAAAAAAAATATTCTCAGATTTAATTTTTTTTCTTCTCGAAATATGACATGATGTAAGCGAATATTTTAATTATTTTCAGATTCTTGTATGAAAAATTAATCAGGAAGTTTCAGTTTATACAAAATATGTTTTTAAATATTCGTGCTATATTTTTGGATGCGAACCATGCAAAATGTACAGGAATCATTAAAAAAATTTGACTGTGAGATTTTGATTAATCCTCATATTTTAGACCTTGAGTTTGATAAAAAAAAATACATTTATTATTATTATTATTTCTTCCCCAAATATGACAAAAGCATGATGTAAGCATACAGTTAATTATTTATCGATCAATGTATAAAAAAAGAAGCAGCAAGCTAAAGTTTATACAAAATATGTTAAAAATATTCATGGTATATTTTTGGATATGAATCATGTAATAAAAGTACCGCAATCATAAAAAAAAAAATTCAACTGCAAAATTTTGATGAATCCTCGCATTTTAGACCTTGAGTTCGATAATTCGACATTATTATTTTTTTCATCTCAAAATATGACAAGAGCATGATGTACTCGTATATTTTAATTATATTTCAATCCTTGTGTTGAAAAAAATAATCAGCAAGCTCTTTATACAAAATATGCTAAATTTATAACAAAATATGCTCAGTTCATACAAAATATAATCAGTTCATAAAAAATATGCTAAATTTATAACAAAATATGCTCAGTTCATACAAAATATACTCAGTTCATACAAAATATGCTAAAAACATTCATGCTAACGATGGAATAAAAATACCGTAATCTTAAAAAATAAAAATCGACTACGAGATTTTGATGAATCTAGCATTTTGGACCTTGAGTCCAAAAAAAGTGCATTTTATGACTCATGTTTATCCTATTACTAAAAAGCAAACATATCAAATTGAATGGGATTTAGAATTATCATTACAATTATATATAGGAGTTTTTGTTGTGACTTATGACGCTTTGCAAGTACAATGACAAATTGTCAGCGATTAAGCCGTGTGTGCAATAACTTCAGAGGACCAAGGCTCTCTGAGAACTCTTAGCAGAAGAAGATGACACACATATTCGCTTGCACAACTCCTTTTTACAAAGGGGGGAGGCTCTTTCACACACCTTACACATAGGGCACAAGGTGGAGAATAACCATGCCCGAACCAGGACTCGAACCCAGGAAGCCTAGATTATGAGGAAGACTCTCTACTCCTAGAAGACCAGATTAGTTACTTAGTGAAGTTAAGCCAAATCTGACAGTCAGTTGATCATTTGTCGATCTGTCAATGGCATATATGAAAACAATAATTCAGACAAATGGAACTGTCTTCCCGAAACTTTCTCGCATGCTAAGAAACATAAATCCTTGCCTTTCTTCCCACTAGACAAAATTATGGGTCTTGAACAATGCTAAGAAGTTTACAAGCGCTTTAGAGTTTATTCTCTTTGCTTTGTGTATGAAATCCTTCACTCATGAAAAAAGATAAATTATGGTATCTTCTTTCCCTATAAAACCAGGATATATTATATCTTTTCATTTTTAAAAATGAATTATTAATACGAACGTTTAATAAGCATTTTTTCGTTAAAGTAAAAGTGTTTATTTGTTTTAATTTAATCAAAAACCAATTCTTTTTTACTTACCAATTACTACCTAAATATGCGATTCATTCAGATGTTTTCTTTCTCGATTCTAAAATAAGAACGTTTTTATCTGCCGGACGAAAATTTAATACACATAATTTACATTTTGTAAGAGAAATAAATTTTGAAATTTCTCAGGAAGAAAAAGACCTTGACTTTTACTTCATATATGAGCAATTTAATAATAAGAAATATTATTAAATTGCATATATTATGTATTATAATGTATATATTATGTATATTAAATATTATGTATTAAATATATGTATTAAATTATGTATTAAATATTATGTATATGTATGTATTAAATATATGTATATATTATGTATTATGCATATATTATGTATATTAAAACATATGTAAAAATTAAATAGTTTGCATTTAAATAAATCACTTCAAAAAATAGGAAAAATTTATTCGATCTCTCTTCATAAAATAAGTGTGATTATAAAAAAATAACAATAATTCTAACTAAATATAGATACAGAATTATCCGATTTTTATAATAAATTAGAAACAAAATACCCTCTACAAAGAATAAAATCTTCAATAAAAATAGCACAGGGAAACTAATGTATTCCTTTTTCCCTTTACTATAAAAAATTCCAAAATTAATTTATCTCAATAGTTTGTCAAACGATTTTTATCTTTCGTGAGTAATGGTTCTTTGTATCTAGTTTGAACAGTAATATAATTACACGCTCAGATGAATCACAATAGTCTGGATTCAATCGAGTTTACTAATTTTAATAGATCGTTTAGTTGAAGGATGATGGATAAAAGAATTTATAGTCGAATGCAAAAAGAAAAAGGATTAATTATCTTTGAGATTAAGAAAAAAATTCAGAAGGGGATTAGGATTATTCAAAACGGAACTTATTTTTCTTTTAATCTTTTAGTCTTTTATACGTCATTGAAATGGATTTTTTTAACTCACTTTCTTATGGATGTGTTGAGACATCGGTAAAACCTCGCCATATAAACCTTTACTTTGGGCTATTCTAATAATAAAAGAAACGTTGGCATTTCAAGTGAAATGTATAATGCTAGAATTAATCGAATATGCAATAAATTTTTTTCTAGGCATTGTATGCAATAACTATATAATCCACAGAATAATCAGTGTTATTGTTTTAAGTATGAAAAGAAGATTTTAAATAATATTTTATTTAAATGACATACAGCTTACAGAATCACGAATATTATTAAGAAACAATAATAAGAATCTTTAAAAATCTTTTATTCTAAACTATACAAAACAAAATTTATTCCTCTGCTATAAGAAAACATAAGAGTATGGACTTACTTTCTGCTTTAAGAATGGAAATAATTTTATTCTGAATTACATTTAATTTTATTTCCGACTAAAAATAACTGGCGATTTCATACCCTGACGTTTTGTCATTGTATAAAATGTCTATAAATGTGTAAAATATTAAGCATTTTGTATTTTGTCTAAAAATGTTTAAGCATTTTATAAAATGCCTATTTTCAAATTTTTCAGTTGAAATCTGTATCATTCCTATGACTCTGTATTTCCACAATATCCAAAAACATAAAAGTTGGAAATTTAGCAATAGCAACCTAATAGCTGGGCCCATTACAAAATTAGTGTTAACTTTATCTATTTGTAGTCATACAATACCTTCACCTATCCACAGTAATGTAAAATTTGTTTTAAACATATAAAAATCATAGAATATATAAAAAAGTAATAGTTACATTCAAGGTTGGGATACAGTGGCTTCAAGAACTTTGGAACATGGTTTTTTTTTCCTTTGGGGGAATGAGAGTTCATTATTTATATTCCCGTAATTATAAATCAGTTTCAAAGCAGCAGAAATTATTTTGTAGCATTCCATGCATAACAGTTCCAGAGATTCTTAAACCATTCCATCCAAGCATCTACAGAACTAATATAACATTAGATATTCTAATGACTTCATTGTAGTGAGAGATAAATGTTACATATAGCTAGTAAATATATATGTTACGCACTTGATGCCAATACAATAAACTTAACGAGCTCCTAAATTAGAATCTCGCGAATTTTAACTTATTACTGACAATTTGTTGCTATGCATCTCTTTTAATTAGCCTACAATCGCTTTTTTTAGTTTATCCGCATTATCATATGAATAATTAATGGTCTTTATTAAGTGGTCAGTAGAGAGAAATGAAACCAATTATCTATGAACCAATAAATTTATATTAGAATGGACTGAAAAATAGGCTGTGATGGCAAATTAAGAAAATGCTATTAACAATAAAAAATACTGGTTATTCCAATACAAGATGGGAAGATGATTCGTTTCGCTAATAACAGTATTACATCATATATGTTCTCAATTTCAATTTTGGCGAACTAGGACCCATGCAGATTTAAAATAGTCTAACCTTAATATGGAAACTAACCAAACGTGGCGCATTGGCAACAAAATGCTTAACAACATGAAAGAAGCTATCAATGTTTTAAATTAGAACCACTCTTGTATCGGCTGCAATTATAGAATTAATAATATAAAATTTTCAAGTATCATTTCAAATATTAAATTTTCAGTCATTATTGTTTATTATTGTAGATATCTTTACAATCGATTTCACTTCTCAGACTTATTTTAAAGGGTGTTCCAAAATTAACGGAAGATTTTAATTTACCACTATTCTTGCATTTAAGTGTCGACAACCCTATTTAAAAAAACCATTTGATAGCTGATAGTCTAGGATTAGTGAAAATGAAGAGTTACACGATAGAACAATATGTCTTCATAGTTGAACAATATTTCAAAAGCAATGAAATTCTGGCGACCACAGTTCAAAAACGTGAGAATCGTCCCTCTAAATTATATGATTTAACCACTTAACTGTGTTTTTTTTCTTTACTATCTTATTAGATGGCACCTTCTATTTTGGGAATTTTTTCTTATGTTGATTAAAATGGAAATCTATTGAGTATTTAACTTATCTATACATTCGAAGTAATTTTAATATTGAATTATAATCGTTATGAATGGTTCATTTTTTGCTTACAACTATCAAAATTTGATAAATCGATGCTCGTATGGCACTAGGGCAAAACAGTTAACACCATAATATTTATTTTTATGGGGTTATTTGAAGTCATAGGCCTGTGCCAACTAGGCCACAAGCACGTGTACATTGAAGGAAGAAATCGACAAGGCATCATCAAAAATCAGCCATATTTATGCAAAATGGTCGTGTAAAATTTCGACAAAAGAGTGCATATGTGCCACTAAGGTTGTGGGGGTCATTTGTCCTATGTGTTATTCTATGGACTACCCTCCCCTGTATATGATTAAATAAAAAGTATTACAATTAAGAGAAAAAAAAATCTGAGTACTTTATTTAATTCAAATCGCTCGTTAACGGATTGTTGTTTTATCATTAACGCTCCATTTTTACTAACCCTAACTATCAAATGGTTTTTTAATAGAGTTTCCAACATTTTGTTGCACTAAACATGGCAAATTCCAATCATACATTTAGTTTGGGATATCTTTTATAATCCACCTTTTAATTTCAAAGCGAATAAAAATATTTATTATTATTTTATATTAAAAAAGAAGAAAGAGAATAGACTTGCATAAAATAATAGAAGACCAGCTAATTGTGTAAGAAGATAATTGAATCGATGTGTGACTTGATAAAGGGCGATTCGATCAGAAATATTTCTAATTCAACTTACCCTATAACTATCCAATCTATTTTATTGCTTCGAAGGCTTTTATTCCGAGATCAGATAAAAGAGAACTGTAATATTGCTTCCAGCGACGCATCGGTCATTTCCACATTTTTATCACACCAGCTGGCGAAAAGATTGCGTCTGGACAGACAAAAAAAATAGTTAAGAAATGTCACAGCTCTTGAACATCCGAGACTTTTCTGGTATTGTTGATTGTTTTCCCTTACTAAGCTATAAGAACACTGTTGCCAAATTGCAGCTTCGTTTGTAGCATTTGGTAGTTCAGATCTCTTTTGCGTAAATGATTTGTTTTTTGCAGGTACCATAAATAAATACACGAATAACAAACTTTGATCTTTTTGTCCTTCAGATTTGTTGAGCTTTAAAGCAAAAGAATATAACTTTTTAGGTATTAAGATGGTAATAGTTTTATAGCTCATTTTTATTCTAAACTAGCCGCCTTTTTTCATTAAACTTTATACAAACTGCCAAATATTTTTCGAGAATCCATAATTTAAAAAAAAAATCGTCTGCCAAATGATCACGATAAATGAGTTTTTAAACTAAGAACTAATTGCGACAAAAATATAAGAGTTTGAGAAGTGTGAAAGGCGAATAAATCAGACTTATTTCACTCGGTTATCATTACTGCAAGCTTTAATGATTTCCAATAGAGAACCTTTTTTTTAATAAAGAACAGAAAATTCTTTACTTGGAGATTGCTTATTTAGAGAGACGGAGGCAAATTTCCCTTCTTTTTTTTTTTCTTTTTTTTTTCCTTGTCTTAACATTCTCTTTTTCTGATTCTCGATAAATTCATCTTTTTTTTTACGTGATTGGAAGTCTTTCTTTTCTTGCAACTTTTCATTTTTTTTTTTTAATTTTCATTCCTTGTTAATCTTGTAGTTAAAATAATTATCCATGAAATAAAAATCTCGCGTCAATTCTTTTCGGAAAAATGTCAGGTTTTTTTAGAAATTTCATATTTAATTTTTATTTAAAGGATCTTGATTTGATAGGTTGTAACACGATACGTAGAGGAATTCTGCTGTAATCAAAGTAACTTTTTTTCAACTTTTATTATAATATTCTTAGATATATTTTTTTCTTTCAAAATATAAAAAGAACATGAATTGAATGTGTATTTTAATTGTTTTTTAGTCAGTTTACAAATCTATAAACAGCAAGCTATATAAATAAGCCAATTTTCTGTTAATTCATTTTTAAATGATAAAGAATTATTCTTAGTAATTGTTTTTGTATTGCTAACTATGCAAAATTGGTTGGAATGGTTTCCCTAAAAATTTCCCTCTGGTTTTTTAAACAAATATACACTGAAGTGACAAAAGTCATGGGATAGCAATATGCAAATATACAGATGGCAGTAGTATCGCAGCGAAAAGGTATAAATCCGCAGTTCGTTTTCCAGAGCTTTCATTTGTGTTCAAGTTATTCATGTGAACAGGTTTTTCGTGATTTATGGCGGCACGACGAGAATTAATAAACTTTGAACGTGGAATGTTTGTTGGAGCTAGACGCATGAGTCATTCCATTGCGGATATCGTTAGAGAATTCAACATTCCGAGATCCACAGTATCAAGAGTGTGCCGAGAGTATGAAATTTCAGGCATCTTATCCCATCATGGACAGTGCAGGGACGACCACCTGCACTTAACGACCGAGACCGCCGACGTCTGTGTAGAATGGTCAATGTTAATGGACACGCAACACTTCGTCAAATAACTGCAGGAATCAATGTGGGATGTACGAGTTACGTGTCCGATAGGACTGTGCGGCGAAATTTGTCTTCCTTGGGCTATGACAGCAGAAGACCGACTCGAGTGCCTTTACTGACAGCACGACATCGCCTGCAGCGACTCTCCTGGGCTCGTGAGCATATCGACTGGTCCCTAGACCTGTGGAAAACCGTGGCGTGGTCAGATGAGTCACGATTTCAGTTGTTACGAGCTGATGGTAGAGTTCGAGTGTGGCGCAGACCCCACGAAGCCACGGATCCAAACTGTCAGCAAGGCACTGTTCAAGCTGGTGGTGGCTGCATAATGATGTGGGCTGTTTTTACATGGCATGGACTCGGTCCTCTGGTGCAACTGAACCGATCATTGACTGGAAATGGTTATGTTCAGCTGCTTGCAGATCACTTGCAGCCATTCATGGACTTCACGTACCCACACAACGGTGGGATTTTTATGGATGACAATGCGCCATGTCACCGGGTCAGAACTGTTCGCGATTGGTTTGAAGAACATTCCGGACAATTCCAGCGCATGATCTGGCCACCTAGTTCTCCCGATATGAATCCCATCGAGCATTTATGGGACATCATCGAAAGGTCCGTTCGTGCCCAAACTCCTGCACCATCCACACTTTCACAATTATGGACGTCTATACAGACAGCATGGCCCAATATTCCTGCTGAGGACTTCCAACGACTTGTGGACTCCATGACACGTCGCGTTGTTGCACTTCGCCGGGCAAAAGGAGGACCGACACGATATTAACAGTTATCCCATGACTTTTGTCACTTCAGTGTACATCTGTATATTATTAGCCATATGCTATTAGCGAAAAATCTATTTACATGTATATAACACTAACGTATGTGACGCAGAAGTTGGGTGTATTACTAATTGTCGAATGGCATTGGTCAAATATAAACAAAGCCTCATAGGAAGTTCAGACCGCTTCATTTGAATCTTGAATGTAAAAATTTTGGGATATGGAGTGACAAAGGCTATAATCCCCTAGTTGTCACAAAGCAGCGATTAAAAGTTCTCCAAATTAACATTCCTGTATTCCGAAATGCACAGAGGAAGAATCACCTGCTGGAGAAAAAATATTTACAAAATATTTACATTCAAGACTGCTTCATTTAGTAAGCAATTTTATGATTATGGTAAATAAATCGGCTAATCAATGGAGTGTTTTTGGCGCCTTTTTTTCCCGCCAAGATGGATTCTCGTAACAAGAAATACTAAATTTGGCAACAGCAAAAACCTAAAAGCTGAAAAAACCTAAATTGGTAACACCAAAATAAGAAACAGCTACTCTAAAAAGTCCGTAGGGAGTGCGAGATTTGGAGCGTAATTTTGAAGGTGGGGGGGAGGTATATCAAAGTTGTACCGTACAATCAAGCGCAAAATTAAACTTAACATTTCCAGATAAGTAATCGGAAAAAAACTTTAGTCTTACCAAGCAGCCAAAATCGTGCCAATCGTCCAAAAACTTTCTCAAAGTCTGTAATACTGGGTATAAACCAGAAATGCTAACTAAAGATTTTTAAAATTGCAACAACAAATTTTTCCCCGATTATATTTGGCAAGCGATTTTTTCGATTTTGACACCACATATTTATCTTATCGTTATTATCTGTAATCGTTTATGATTTGCACATGGAAATTGGTATTCATATCTTCCAAAACAATAATCTTATTAAAAAAGGCCTTTTTTATTTACTTAAGATACTAAAAAAGAGACCATTTTAATGATATCAGTCTCATTTTCGTACCATTTTTCATTTAGCTTTAATAATATTTTAATCCAATTTGATTTAATTATTGAAACATTGTTTTAAAATACTAAGAGGGATTTCATATCATTTATGATTTTCCATTAAAAGCATTTAAGCACATGCTTTTGCTAATCATCAAATCCATAGTATTGGGTTGTTCGGAAAGTCATTTCGTATTTTTTTGTCAAAATGA
>JAPMOQ010000911.1:0-18256 GCA_026543055.1 Argiope trifasciata | reverse complement strand
AAATGCTGTTTATTGCTCTCCATATTTAAAAGGGCACCATCCAAAAAGTACTGCGAAGAATCAGCTGCACTTTTTCACACTCAAGCCTTGCTATATCAACTCTTAAAACATAAAATGATTTTGCGGTTTAAGTATGAAATTGGGTGCGAAAAATGCAATTAAATATTTTGTCAGGAAAAAACGAAATTACTTTCCGAACAACCTAATATAATTTTTTTTCATAAAATGTACGCTTTGTAAATTATTTTAATTGACTTCAAGTGTTTTAGACATGTCGAATTATATGATGAAATGTTCTTAAAAAAAATCCTTCCTATATTAATAATTTAACAGTCTAAAAAAGTCAATAACCTAAATATAAGTGAACAAAATGGTCGCCGAAGATGGCTAGTTGTTATGAAAGAACTTATCAGAATACAGTGTTTGGCTATATTTTGAATTAAGCGATAGAACGCGAGTGAAAAGCAGTAGAAAATCGAATGTGATGTTCGGAAGCCTTTTTCCGATCGATTGAAACTAAAATTTGGCCCAGAACTACAATTGTTGTCATAAAACTCCCATGCGAAATTTCATTTCCATAAGTCAGTTTGAGTTATCTCGTTATCTAAGTATGGACCAACAGTCAATCCTTTGACAAATTTAACTCGTGTCTCCTCTTTAAATGTAAAATTTGAGCATCAAAGTCTATTATTTTAATCTCTTCATGTTGCGGTTTTCGTGCTTATTTGGATTGAGTTGGATTGGATTTTAGAGAATATTGGCAATAAAACTGGTTGACTGTACTGCACCAAAAGCATGATACATTTATAGGTACAAGGTAGTGTTGATTCTTTCTTAAAAATTATTAGAAACCACAAAATAGTATCAATTCTATTCTTTGTGATGATTCAAATCAGATGTTGATATGATTAAGCTAAATGCATTATGATATGTAACACATAACTATTATTACACCAGAAGAATGCCTTAATATATAAAGTATACTGTTACGTTCCCCTATCGCATTCATGATAAGGAGCACTTCTAGCCAGCTGTTAAAACCCTCAATGGTTAAATGCCTCCAGTTTTCTGGATAGGGGATCTTTTTTACCCGTATGGTAATTACATCTGGTCATTAGTGACGTCCAGCTGAAGAACCACACGTGGGGTTCATCGTTAAGAAATCCTTCGCATCGTTAAGAAAAGTATTAAAATATCGTTAAGAAAACCTAAAAAATTATAAGTATCATTAAGAAAACCTTCTTATTGCACCTTCAAGAGGAAGGAGTGTCAAACCATCTGGAGGCCAAATTTTCCCATTGTGAAGGGACTATCATTAAATTGTCTTCCAGAACGATCAGTTACGAGGACCCATCATAAACGGACTTTCTCACGATCGATTGATCCCACTGACGGGGGTGGGGGCATTTTACTGAACAAGTATTGAACGATAAAGAGCTCAAGTGCACCAATGTGAAATGAGAGACGGAGATTGGACAGATATAAAATGCAGGACGTTTTTAAAGAAAGGTGACAGACTTCTTTGGTTGCGGATTGGTGAATTGCGCTTCAACTTGAAGTAGCCATGTTAACTAACAACCTGCTAGTTTTCTGTGGTGTAAATTCTCAAAATTAATGGAGATAACGATAAACATTTGACGGTTTTTAAAATCATTCATCTTCCAAATGGTGTAAATATCAAACATTTTAATCTAGATTAGAATAAGCTGTTCTTAATTACATTTATGATTGTAAATAAACGAATTGTCCGAAATTCTATTCTCTCATTTGATTAGTCAGTATCGAGACATTACAATACAAAATCGGTCATTTGATCATCAGGATAAAGTCATTACAATGCAAAAAAAGTTAAACAGAATGTAATTAATTTTCAAAATATTTTCTTTTGAATCAATATCATCGCACTATTTATATAGAAGCAAGCTGGGTTCTCAATCACAAAATGTTATGCTATAAATTCTTATCTTCAAAACAGAAACGAGAGGAATTTCATTGAACACCCACAAAAGTTCCATCCTAAACTTTCTTTTATTTTTTAGATTTATGAGATCTAATAAAAGTACTATCCGTCACCCCTTTATCAAAATTATGAAATAGAAGCAATGCCATGGATGTCAAATTTTTATTTTCGCACGCAACATGACATTACTTTTCAGGTATATTTTTATTTTCCTATATAGTTTAGACAAATTAACCCTCCTTTTGGAATCAAAATGAACGCCAGTTTCTGGCGGATCTCATAATTTGTTACTGTAGTGACGCCTGGCGCTGCGATCGCCAGGGGGAAGTAGAGATGAGAACGCCATAAGCGTAGAGAGAGTGTGTTTGTGAATAAATATGGAGATACAGTCCAAAAGTATGTGTGTGATCGTTTATTTTAATTGAGTAATTTTTTATACCAATGAGCTATCAAGGGCCAAAACAGTAACTTTGTCAAATAATGAGGGTGACACATAAATTGACCCAAAGAGTGCAAGGATCGAAACACCACTCCTGTTATAATAATAATGATAAATATAATTTTAATTATGAAAAATGATTTAAATAACTATTTTCAACTTAAGGTATCCGACTACGTTAAAAACACTAGTTATTGACCACAGGACCGAAGTTTTTTTATTATTGTTATTCGTTGAAGTTCGCACTTAACTCTTTGCAAAAGAGTTTATCATTTCTAGGAAAAGGAAGGTCTGATGTATTATCCAGGATCTCGCATATTTTTCAGCTAAAATGTGTCTTTAGCTCCAGTTTTCTTGAAATGCTAATACTCATGAAAATTCTTCACCGTCAACATGATATCCCCAAAACTAATAGAAGTATTCACATAAAAATTTCAGCGTGTGTTTTAAATAATCTGGGAAATGAAATAAACCAAAAGTTTTGTTGTTGGTCAAATACTTTTTCATTTATGGGTGTTTTTAGAAAAAAATATATTGTAAATTTATGGTAAAAATGCATATATGCGCATATTTTTAGTCATAACTTCTTTGCATCTCAAATTTTTTCTTAGATTTTGGTCCATTTCAATTATCACTGTATTATTTAACTTGTGTGCAAAAAAAAAAAAAAAAAAAAAAAAAAAAAACTGGATTATTGCTTTATAGTTTTGTGTAGAGTGTAAATCGTTTTGGTTAAATTTCTTAAAAATTTACTACGAATTTTCTCATTTCTTAAAATATATTACAACTTCAAATAATTTTTTTTTATTTATAATATTTCTTATTTACATTATTTTTAAAAACCATAAATAATATCTAAAAAATCCAATTTTTCAAAAAAATTTCTACGAACGTAGTCGGATACCTCATAATCACTAGAAGTTTTTAATATTTGGATGTTAATAACGATAAATTGTTTGTAATAAATCAACGAAGCTGTATTTATATCGGTAAAAAAAAAGAGAGCAACTAAAATTAATAAAGTTATATCACCTAACTTTCAAACAAATATTGATGACGAAAAGAAAAAGCAGAAACCAGGTGTTAAATTATGGAATGATTTACATAATGTGTTTTGTGAATTTATGATGTGTGTGAGGTAAAATGTGTATATACTCAGGAAAATCCAAAACAAGGATTCATGAACAAAATTTAGAATTATTTGAAGAGACGACAATGCTTTCGTACTGCACACTTTGCTTAAAAGGAAATACAAAAAGTAAAAGTCAGTTATTGAATTTATAGTTTTCGGTAAAAAAATAACTGGAATTGAAAAATATAAACATCTAACAGAACGATTATTGGTTAAAAGAATTCAACTGTAAAATGACGAAAATATGAATATAATTTATGATATTTATAATAAAGCAATTTACTGATTATCTATATCTGTACTTGTAATGTTTTAACCTTTAATAATGTTTTAACCCAGTGATGGGGAAACTACGGCCCGCGGAAAGGTTTAATCCGGCCCGTTTAAGAGTGCCGTCGTGAGAATGTATTAGTATAAACAAAATAGTATTCTGGACAAATCCATCCCACCCAAACAGCTGACTCTTCTTCGCTCGAAACTTCCAGACACTCTCGCATTTTCGATTCATTGTTCTGTTTTTCCGAAAGAACCGCAAAACTCCAATTCCCGAACAATCCTTGCAGGTAGGTATAAATACATATTATTTGCTAATCAGATCTCTAAATCTGATTTTTCTCATTTTCCAAGAATGCAATCTTTAAAATTCACTATATCAAACAATAAGATTAAAAAATACGAAATTAATTTGAGAAAACTATCTTCAGAATTTGAAAGGAGATTTCAGGACTTTAGAAAAATGGAACCAGAGTTTAGTATTTTTGCGACCCCATTCAATGTTAATTACGAAGAAGTTGATGCAAAATTTCAACTTGACTTAATAGAACTCAACTGTAATACTCTCCTGAAACAAACTTTTCATACAGTACCACTACTAGAATTTTATAAAAATTTAAGTCCAGATAATTTCCCAAATCTAATTACTCATGCAATGAAGATAATGTCAATGTTCGGCTCATCTTATATATGCGAACAAATCTTTTCAACAATGAAGCTTAGGAAAACTTCTTTAAGAAACAGAATTACAGATGAGCACCTTTCATCAGTTTTAAGAATTTCTGCTTCACAAATGGAACCGGATTCTGATGAAATTTTGATAAAGCAGTCTCAATTTCATTTTTCTCATGCACCATCAACCAGTACTGACACCAGAAAATAAAGTGATAATACTTCACAACAAGAACTACACTAAATTCATTTTATATTTTGTGCTTATAATTTTCTTACCTTTTGCTTTTTTACTATTAAAATAATAAGTGTATGTAATAATATATATATGTTTTTAGAACACATAAATTTTTTAACGATCAAGTATTATTCTTTGGCCCGCTACGATCGTCTAGTTATTACAAATGGCCCGTCTTAAAAAAAGTTTCCCCACCATTGTTTTAACCTATAAATTAAGTTTCTATTTTTAATGAATTTTTTAAAAAATACTGTAACTATATTTTCCAGCAATTAATTTCTCACAAAATGAAAGTAGAATTTAGCCTGCAAGAGCACATTAAGAGTATACCAGTGTTTTGCCGCCGCTTTGACAAAAACTCAAACGGAATGATTAAATTAAGTCTTTTTGCAAATTAAACCGAGGAAAGTGTGATGCTCAGCACGTTTTGAAATGGTAGGGTAATGTTAAGAAATAAATATCAGATGCGTTGTTTTCCACATAATTCCATAACAATTGATTGCAAATCAGATATATATATATATAGTATAATGAACAAATAATCGGAAGGCTTCTATAATAATGTGAGTTGCGAGACTACCGAGGTTTGAAATTTAAATATATTTGGTTGAGAAGTTATAAAGAGAGCAAGGTACGTAAGTTTTTAATTGAAAATTGTAGAACGCATTACTCATGACGAACCAGCTGGTCACCAAATGCGACTAGTCGTAAATATAATTTAAACCAAGTTTACACTTGGTCAGTTATAAGACAACCAATAGGCAGCGCATATGCAGAAAAAAACTGCTTTATGTTTGCTACAATTTTAAGATATAAATTCAGGCATTCTATGCTTGGCTGTAACATGCCATTTTGGCTTTGCTGAATTTTATTTTTCACTGCGTATCGTTTTAAAATAATGGATATTTGCACAAAGAAACATTGTAAAATTAAAAAAAGAAGTCAATATACCTAAATTTGGGAAACTGTAGAGAAAAAATAGCTTTAGGAAAAAATCACAATCATGCATTAAAAAAAAAAACTAAGAGCAAAAGAAAAAATGTTGGAATTAAACTATGATAAGTGATCAATTTTTCCACGCCAAATTCTATATTTACCAGATTATAACTGACCAAGTATATGCAAAGCATTGATCAAGTGTTCTTAAAATTTAATCTGTTTAATTTAATTAATTTCATTTAAGATGCCTGCTATTATTTTACAATATTTTGCGGAAAAGCGTCTTCTTTTCAGATTTTTTTTACCCTTCTTCTAATAAATTTATTATGAAAACGTCTCATTCTAAAAATTAATTATCCTTTTGAAAATCATAAATCATATATTTTGAAATGAATGGCAACAAGTTGACATTGATTGCAGTATAAATAATATTTAGATTCTTTTACTTTCTGGCAACAGCTTCTCTATCGAAACAAACATCGAATTTCGCTTTCTTTAATGGATTTAGGCGGGAAAAAAACATCGAACAAAATAAAATTACTCGATCCGCCTTGATTCTTTTCTGAATAACGAGGATCACTTAATCATTTTGGTAATTCATCATTCCGTAATGTAGCTTTCTTGTTAAAGTACCAGAATTTCAAATTAAAATGCCTTGTTTTGACGGTAATTGGCTTAAAGGCGCTTACTTCGAGAAGTTAATAGGGAATGACGGAACTAGTTTCTTAGAAATCGCTTGACTTTAATGCGATTATTTTACAAAAATGGGATTTAGAACCTCGGAGAAAATAGAATTCTAGATTAACAAAAATGGAAATCTCCAATTCACTCTCGATTTAACAAGATTAAAATACTTATAAAAAAGTTATTCATATAAATATTAATATTCCAAACATTTTGAAAATCTGAATAAAGAGAAAGAAAGTTGGTTATCGGTTATAAATTGGTTATCGCGCGGATAATAAAATTCTAAAACTTGTATTTTGGAATTAAGAGATCTGAAACTCAGGCATTCGTCGAATTCTCGAGTAAATTTTTTTGTTGATTACAATGCTTTTTCTTTATAGGAAAAAATAAAAATAAGGCCTATAGAATGCATCAAATTATTTCGAGTGTTCAACGACAGTAATCTGTACACAAAGGGTTAAAAAAAGTAAAAGAAGATTCATACCTAAGTTAAAATAAAATGAAGGTATATAGTGTTAATTCACACATTCATATAAGACATCACAGAATGCAATTGTAATAATATGACAAAAAGTGTGTGAATTTTGTCGTGCATTTTATTGGAAAAAAAGGAAATAAACTCAAATAAAAACAATCTAAAATATTGTCATAATGGTAAAATTCGTAGATTCATTCTCTTTCCTTTTATTTTTAATAGAATACGATTTTCGCATTTCATATAATAGAAGGATTTGATGTAAAAAGGAGGTAGCTCTAATTATTCAAAACTGCAAAAAGCTGTTAAAAACGTCTGATAATTCTAAATTCCAATAAGACAGACAGCTCCATCCCTTGGAAAACGCGAGAACAAAGATTATAATGCATCTTTTTGACAGCACATAAACAAGGATTTTTTTTGTCCCGTATAACTCTAATGTAACTCTAAATTCCCCCAAATTGAAGCTACATTCTTTTTGTCGCAAACCCTTCAATTGTCGAATCCGAAGAAATTGTCCCACTAGCCATAACCATTTATCCAATACCTTCAATTTTTATCTCATATTCGAGCTTTTGACTCTAAAATCTGTATATCAGCTATCAATGCCAATGATGTGGGGGGGTGTTTAAGAACGCCTAGGCTCGGGAGCCTTTAATCTCTCCTTCAGCTAAATTGATTACATAGATACATAACAAAATAATTTTAACATAAATTTAAATTTTCTCTTGTTTATGTGTTGGATTGTGTTCATGGTAATTAAGTTTACTCACACACATATACGCACACACAAGGGGGGGGAGGAATAATAGAAGATAATTAATAGATGGAGCTAAAATAACAATTAGTATGTGATAAGTGATTAACAATCTGTAGGAGAAGTCCTAACATGTACATTGGCAGGTGGCGGGATCGTGGCTAGGAGACAGTGGGTCCTGTTTAGTTGAGCAAGGTGAGGGGGCGTCTTCTGTTTATGTTGTATATTAACTATCGTTTGCTTCAAACCGCCCTCAATTTTCTAAACACGTTGTAAAATAAAATTAGGGCAGAATCCCTGGCCTCAGCAAGCGAACAGATTTCGCCATCATTCAAGTACAGATAACCAGTAAGAGGTGACCTCTTTCTACTATAGAGGGGTCGCGGTGGCCTGGTGGTAAGGTCTCGGTTTCGGAACCGGAGGGTTTCAGGTTCGAGACTCGAATCCACCGAAGATCTGTCGTGTGAGGGGGTCTCTTGCACGTTAAATCTGTCAGGCCAAACGTCCTCCCGCTGGTGTGGTGTGGTGTGGAGAGGGGGGTGCACTTCCAGTGTCGTCCTCGTCATCTGACCGTGGTTCAAAATTACGAGGTCCGTCCCAAAATAGCCCTCGTGTTGCTTTAAAAGGAGGCGTTAATATAACCAAACTTTCTACTATACAAATTAAATTTTCTTTGTTACGATAATTTATCAAATTTGATTGAGATGCTTCAACACTTTCAGTGCTATTAACGAGATTTAGTTTCCAAACTTCCAAATAAATTGAAAAAATTGGAAATTAAATCGGCACCAACAAAAACATTATTTTTTGAATCTTAAAGCATTAATCCAGTGATGGGGAAACTACGGCCCGCGGGTCAAGTCCGGCCCGCGGAAAGGTTTAATCCGGCCCGTTTAAGAGTGCCGTCGTGAGAATGTTTGAACGCATTCTTACTTCGTAATATGACGACCCGCATAAAAACTACCTGCGGCGATATTCAAAACACAATAGTATTCTGGACAAATCCATCCGACCCAAACAGTTGACTCCTCTTCTTAGGAAAACTTCTTTAAGAAACAGAATTACAGATGAGCACCTTTCATCAGTTTTAAGAATTTCTGCTTCGCAAATGGAACCGAACTATGATGAAATTTTGATAAAACAGTCTCAATTTCATTTTTCTCATTCACCATCAACCAGTAATGACACCAAAAAATAAAGTGATAATACTTCACATCAAGAACTACACTAAATTCATTTTATATTTTGTGCTTATAATTTTCTTACCTTTTGCTTTTTTACTATTAAAATAATAAGAGTATGTAATAATATATGTATGTGTTTATAGAACACATACAGTGGGTAAAAAAAGTTTCCGTACGGTCACAAAATTTAAGAATAAATGAGCATAATTTGTAAAGTATTGCATTTTTTCTTTAAATACTGTCTATATGTGTTTAGTACAAGTCTATAGAAAGAGATTTTTATAAATTTTCATTTTTAAAAAACGAGAAAAGCATATTATTTGCAATATCTAAGGAAAATGTAAAATTGCAGTGCAAAAAAAGTTTCCGTACGCGTTAGGCATATTCTTTCTGAAGGGTTAAAAACAGGCCCGCAGTAAATGTTTGACGTTAGAAAGTTAATCACTGATAAGAAAACAACATTATGACAGTTGTTGAGTTCAAATTTGTTCTTGATCGTCTCAAAATGGAAGTTCCCTGAGCCATTCGGGAATTAGTGATTAAATTACGAAATGATGGATTATCCATGAAAAGGATTAGTGACAGGATTAAAAAATCGAAGTCTACTGTGCAATATATCATTGAAAGATATCGTAAACTTCATTCACTTGAGGATAAAGATCGATCCGGGAAGCCGTCAAAATAAAATCGCGTGCATAAAAGAAACATCTTACGCCAAGTTCAAGAAAATCCACGAATTACTGCACCGAAGTTGGCAGCTGATTTAATGGTTAGTTACAACATTAAAGTCTCAACTCAAACCGTGAAAAATGTCTTTAAAAAAAGTGTTTATCATGGACGTGCGGCCCGGAAGAAACCCTATATAAGTTTGTACAACAGGAAAAAGCGCCTCGAGTTTGCAAAGAAGCCTGTAAGCAAGCCATTATCTTTTTGGGAATCCATTCTTTTTAGCGATGAATCAAAATTTAACATTCATGGGTCAGATGGCCGAGTTATGGTGTGGAGAAAACCAAACAAACAAATGCTAACTAAGAATTTATGCGGAACTGTGAAGCACGGTGGTGGCGGTGTTATGGTATGGAGGTGTATGAGTGCTTCTGGAGTAGGAAATTTGCAATTCATTGAGGGAAATATGGATCGATATGGATATCTGGATATTCTTAAACAAAATGTGTTATCCAGTGCAGTGAAACTATCTCATGGAACTGGATTTACATTTCAGCAGGACAACGATCCTAAACATACCTCTAAGATTTGCCAAGAGTGGTGCCTTTACCACGTTAAACAACAACTTCATAGCCCTCCCCAGTCACCCGATTTAAACCTCATTGAACATTTGTAAAAGAAATTGGCCGACAACTTAAAAAATATTACATAAAAGACAAAGTTGAGCTCAAAAGTACCATTAGTAGTATTTGGTGTAATATTTCTCCAGAAACTACAAAAAAACTTGTAGGGGAAATGCCTCAAAGTCTAAAAGAGGTGATAAAGGTCAAAGGAGGGCCTACTGATCATTAAATGTATATTTGTTAAATGTATTTTGCATTTTTGTAAACATTTTTCGTGTGCTAGGGCACCGTACGGAGACTTTTTTGTTCCATGTTTACTCCATTTTTTTAGTTTTTAAGATTTATTACTTAATTTTGTCAAAATTATCATCCTTTTAATATGAATAAATATTAAATAATATTAGTTTTAACTCATTTTTAAGTTTTCATTTTTATCATTATGAATTTTGTGCGACAAATTAAGCTTTGATTTGCATTCGTATCTGCGTACGGAGACTTTTTTTACCCACTGTAAATTTTTTAACGATTAAGCATTATTCTTTGGCTCGCTACGATCGTCTAGTTATTACAAATGGCCCGTCTTAAAAAAAGTTTCCCCACCACTGCATTAATCGCTAAGGATGAATTCGATAAAAGTTCCATAAAAAGACAAATATCAGAGATCAATATCTGAAAAACAAGATATTTTGTCGGTAGCGTTGAAAGTGTAAATTAATATTATTAAGGTATCAGACTACGTTAAAAACACAGATTTCCGACCGCATATATTTTTATTGTTATTTCTCGTAGTTCAAACTTTCCTCCTTCCAAAACAGTTTATCTTTTCTGGGAAAAGGAAGACCGGACCTATCATCCAGGGTCACCTATTTTTCAATTAAATTTTGTCTTTAATTTTAATTTACTCAAAGCTTTAATTTTCATAAAAGTTCTCCACCATTAACATAATATCTCAAAAACTAATAGAGGTATTCACATAAAAATTTAAGCGTGTGGTTCAAATAATACAGTCAATGAAATGAACCAAGAGTGTTATTGTTGGTGAAATACTTTCTCATTTGTAGGTGTTTTTAGAAAAATTAAGTTGTAAATTTATGGAAAAATGCATATACAGTAAACTCTCGCTACAACGATAACCGATACAACAATAACTCTCTCTACTACAATAATGTTTTGTGGTCCCGGTGATTTTGCATATAAACTAATGTTAATCTCCCCTCAATATTGCGATATTCTCTAGAACAATAAACCTCTGTAAAACGATTTTTTCAATCTAAATTTCAGTATTATTTTCCCCCTTTATAATAATATTTTGATTTTCAAATGCTTTTTTTTTTCTTCTTTTGTTATTTTTTCCGTCTATTAAGACTCATTGTGGATATTGTGGAAGTTGGTGGAAAGTAACAGAAAAAACCATTCGGAATTGCTGGAAAAAGGCTGGTCTTTGTGATATGGAAGATAAGAAATCTGATAATGATGAAAATTCCATAGACAATGATCTCTCAGATGATCAAGAATGTGTTTTGCACAGCAAAAAATACGTATCCCAACTTGAAGAAACAAGCGGTAAAAAGTTTGGAATTAGTATAGAAGACTATTTAACAGCAGATGAGGATCTTATGGTTTTCGCAGGAGTTACTCATGAAGATATTCTCTCTGAAATTACTGATGAGATAGGAAACAATGATGAAGATGATGATGATAATACAGGTCCATCGCAGTCCTTATTGTCATCTCAGGAAGCTCTTCAATCTGTGAATTCTCTACGGACATTTTTTTCAAGCCTTCCGTCGACAAATGAAGAACATTTTCGTGCACTAGACTCAATGCATACAGTATTGGTGAACTTAACAGTCAAAAAAAGGAATAAACAAACAAAAATATTGGATTATTTTCAATAAAAAGTGTTTTTAGGTTTGTGAATATTTCTGTGCTTATTTTCTGAATTTATCTTATTTATTTTTTTAGTATTTAAACCACTATTATAAGTATTTTACAAATTAATTTCTTCTAAATATAGACTTAAAAGTAGTATGTTATGCACCTTAAACTAATAATAATAATAAAAACTCATATTAAATGCTCAAAATATGTGGACCCTCGATATAACAATATGCTTCTCTACAACAATATATTTATTTGGTCCCTAAAATATTGTTGTAACGAGGTTTCACTGTATACGTATATCTTTACCCATAACTTCTTTGCATCTCATGTTAGATTTTGGTTCATTTCATTCATCATTATACACTTTCACTTGCGTACAAAGAAAAATAGGATTGCTGCACTACGATTTTATGTAGACTGTTAAACATTTCGGTAAAAATTCGTTAAAATTTACTACAAATTTTCCTATTTCTCAAAATATATTATATTTTTAAATAATTTTGTTGTATGTATGATATTTTGTATCATAATTGATAATATATCTAAAAACTATAGTTTTAAATTGTTTTTGAAAAATCCAATTTTTCAAAAACTTTCCTTCGAACGTAGTCGGATACCTTAACATACAGGGTGAAAAACTCTCCGCTGCTAGAAGAGGGTAATTTATCTATACTTATAATAAAGCTCAATGTGTGTGTGTGTTGGCGCTCTACAGGCCAGACCGTTGGATCTACAGCTACCAAATTTGGTACATGTATACCTAGGAGGTCGGGAATGTGCACCTAGGAGCCCTTTTTTTCGAATTTTTAATTAGAATTTGAATTAAAATTTAAGCGAAATTTCGATGTTTTTCCTCTATTACTTCCGAAATATCCTCGCACAAACGTGATTTTTACATCAATTTAAAGATTAAAAAATTAGCTTTCTAGTGGCACCAATGTTATAATATATAACTCAAGCTTCTATTTTTAACGAATTTTTAAAGAAATATTTTAACCATGTTTTTTTTTAGCACGTGACTGGATAAAATAAAAGAATGCCGGAAGTTCAAATAAAAAAGCAACAACTATCATCGCAAATCAAATCTAAAGAAATACAACTTTCAGCACGTGACTGGATAAAATAACATAAATATAAAATGTGATATCTTCTATAAAAATAAATGCAAGGCAAAGGATTCTAAGAAACCCCACATTATTTACCTTCGATATAGAAACACTGATTCAAATCAGTCCAAACCAGGTCATTGCGGGAGATTTCAATGCTCATCATACAAATTGGGGCTGTTTAGCTAATAATACAAGAGGCAATTCTCTATATAACTTCTGCAACAGAGCAGGCATTGACATTTTAGCACCGACTTCTCCCACCAGATTCGGCTATTATTCATCAAGCACCATTGATCTGGTTCTTGTTAAGCACTTCCTGTATCCCCACGAAATTATTTCAATCCCAGAGCTTAGCTCTGACCACAACCCGGTTATGGTCAACTTCTTTTTAAAATACACACTGCCTGATAATAATTGTAAAAGCAAAACTAATTGGGATCTCTTTAAACGTAACCTATCCTCCATTAAAAACCTTGAATTCATCAGGATTGATAATGAAAAACACATTGATGAAGCTGTTCAAAAACTTGAAGATATAATCATTCAAAATAAGATCGCCGCATCTAAACCCATTGAGACCAATAAACCATACTTCGATCCTCAAATAAAAAAACTTAATAGAGAAAGGAACCTAGCCAGGAAAAAATTCCAATTAACCAGGGACCCTGAATTTAAACGGATAACAAATAGATTAAATAGACAAATTGCTAAACTTAATAACAAAATTGAACAAAACAATTTTATTGACAAAATTACTAATGCTAATACTGAAGATAATACACTATGGGATCTTGTCCGCCCATTTAAAAAGAAATTCAAAAATATCCCTCCCCTAACTGGCTCTTTCACACTCGCTCTTACTGACAAGGACAAAGCTGAATGTCTCGCTGAAAGTCTCGAGAAACAGTTTCAAAATAATGAAACCATGGACATGGAAAACGAAGCACTGGTTGTCGAATCAGTTTCTCGATTCAAATTTGATAAGAATACTTTCAAGGAAATTAAAGACCCCCCTCTGCCGAGTGAAATCTTAATGGCTATCAAAAAATTAAAAAACAAAAAATCTCCCGGCCATGATGGTATCAATAATAAAATGCTCAAGCATTTACCAAATAATATTATTTTTGAAATTGCTGTTCTGATATATAAAATCCTTATCATTGGATACTTCCCTCAAAGGTGGAAAACAGCAACTGTAGTTCCAATTCATAAACCCGGTAAAGACCCAACCGACCCGACAAACTATAGACCAATCTCCCTTCTCCCCTCAATTAGTAAACTTACTGAACAAATTATACTTAAAAGACTAAACAATTTTCTTGAGAACAATAACATCCTTATCCCTGAACAATTCGGGTTTAGAAAAAATTTATCAACTACTCACCAATTATACCGTGTAACTGAGTACATCGAAGATGCATTCCATAACAAGCAAAAAGCTGCGGCTGTTTTCTTAGATGTTCAAAAAGCCTTTGATAGGGTCTGGCAAACTGGCTTAATCTACAAATTAATTAAGTATAACATCCCAAATTTTCTCATTCAAATTATTTATTCCTATTTAACTAACAGAAAACTCAAAGTCAGGGTCAAGAACGAACTCTCCTCGGAGAAAAATATTCTTGCAGGAGTCCCCCAAGGGTCTAAAATTGGGCCAGTACTTTTCTCCCTGTTTATCAACGATATCCCGAAGCAGTTTAATACGATGCTATGTATATTCGCTGATGACACTGCTATCCTTGCAAAAAACAAAAATCCTAATTATATCCAAATTGCTCTAAATAGGCATCTTGCTAAACTAGAAGTTTGGCTCGCTAAATGGAAAATTGCTATCAATGTTAGCAAAACTGAAGCAATCATCTTCCACAAGGCACCAGGAAATTATTCTTTTCCCCAACTTAAAATCAATAACAAGTATATCCCGTGGTCTCAGAGTTGTAAATACCTTGGTGTTATCTTAGACAGGAAATTAACCTGGAAACCGCACTTCCTATACACAAAAAACAAGTTCCGAGATCTCGCGCGTAAATTTTATCCCCTTATATCGAGGAACTCCAAAATGACTAGGGAAAATAAATTACTTATTTACACAGCCTATTTGCGTCCAGTACTCACATATGCTTGTCCAGTCTGGGGCTACGCCGCCAAAAGTAATCTAAAGCTAATTTACCAACAGCAAAGCCAAATAATCAAAGGTATTTGTAAAGCCCCTAGCTATTTCTCCAATACAGAAATCTATAAAGCAATCGGCTACCCTCCTCTCAAAGATTTCATCGTCAAGCTCTCGACGAACTTCTTCAAAAATCTTGACAATATTGATAATGAGGCAATAAATCAAATACCTAAATACGATCCAAACCCAGCAATTAAAAGGCCCAAAAATGTCCTCCTCTAAAAGTGTTTCCCTTTGTTTTTTTCTTACTTCTCTCTTATCTAATTCTCCTGCCGGCGGGCGGAACACCCTGACAACCAATAGCATCACGCCCTTCATTCTTACAACGCAACTCAACCAATCACATTCATCGCTTCACCATCATCCTTCGTGCAAACGAAACAAATTCATGCTCAGTAAATTCTCCTATTTCATGGAATTTTAATAAACGTTATGCTCTATCAGTCACAGTTATTAAGGGGATAATCCTCCACCGAGGATAGGTGCCCCGATAAGCATGTCATCGAAGTCGAAGTAGGATTCTAAGAAATCGTTTGCAATATTTATATCATAAATTCCATAAATTATCTTTATTTACAGTAAACTTGATTGAATTTAGACAGGATATGCATTGAAATCCCGACTTAATGGCATATTTCTATAATTGTTTGCAATATCTGTATCATTAATTCAATATTTTTTTCCCTTTTTCGCTTTCTCTAAAAAACATATTCAACATTTTGGCAACATCAGCGAAAAAAAACATTTTTAATATTTTGGAAGCCTAATCGATAAACTGTTACAGCATTAAACTCAAAAAGTTTTTCCGAATAAAGTTACCGACTCTTTAACTACTAATAAATGAATCTTTTAACTTTAACTAACCAAAGGCGGCTAGTATAGAATATACGAAAAACTAAAAGAGGGTAAAATATGTAAAAGCCAACTTCAGCTTTAATTTTAAGAAATCTATCAAGTGACAAATTAAATAATATTTTTAAAAAAAATGGCACTATAAGATTGTATTCATAAGCCTAACAAGCCTCACACGCCGATCTTCTGTTAAAAAAGGACAAGGGGGGGGGGGAGCGACAACGTTTCCTGAACAAAATGGCCGTCATGAAAAACCCATTTCTTGGGCGTCAGAAAAACGGTTTATGATGATGGATTGCAGAACAGCGAACGTGCGGAAGAAGGGATCCCATTTTTTTCCGTGTAATGGTGACATCTATTCGAAATATTCTATAAGTAGGAAGAAAATTTATGTAAAACCGTGTATATTAGATTCCATGAAATATCAAAGATAAAATTACATTTCGAAATTCATACTTTATTCGAAAATATTCAATATATTTATTCGAATTATGTATATACTAGCCGCCTTTGGCGACCAGCTGGTTCGCCATGAGTAATGCGTTCTAAAATTTTCAATTAAATCACATATTCATTAGCCAAAATTTAAGAAATAGTTAAAATTAAAAGATTCAATTATTAGTAGTTAAAGGGTCGGTAACTTTATTCGGAAAAACTTTTTGAGTTTAATGCTCTAATAATTTGTCGATTATGCTTCCAAAATATTAAAAATGTTTTTTTCTGTGATATTGCCTAAAAGTTAAATATATTTAAAAAAAAAAAAGGGAAAAAATTATTGAGTTAATGATACAGATATTGCAAACGATTATAGAAATATGCCATTAAGTCGAGATTTCAATGCATATCCTGTCTAAATTCAGTCAGGATTAAAATATATAAAGAAGATTTGTTGAATAAATGATTTAGATATTGCAAACGATTATAGAATCCCTTGCTTTGCATTTACTTTTTTAGAAAATGTCACATTTATATATATTTTTTTATTTTATCCAGTCACGTGCTGAAAGTTGCATGCCTTTAGATTGGATTTCCGATGATAGTTGTTTTTTTTTTAATTTGAACTTCCAGCATTGTTTTATTTTATTTTATCCAGTCACGGGCTAACAAAACATGGTTAAAATATTTCTTTAAAAATTCATTAAAAATAGAAGCTTTAGTTATACATTAAAACACTGATACCATTAGAAAGCTAATTTTTAATCTTTAAATTGATGTAAAAATAATGTTTATGAGACAATATTTTCGGAAGTTAATGCGGAAAAACGTCGAAATTTCGCTTAAATTTTAATTAATTCAAATTTGAATTAAAAATTCGAAAAAAAGGGCTCCGAGGTGCATATTCCCGACCTCCAAGGTATACATGTACCAAATTTGGTAACTGTAGGGCCAACGGTCTGGCCCGTAGAGCGCCAACACACACACATTGAGCTTTATTATAAGTATAGATATAGATAAATAATCAGTCATAAAAGGATTTTCAGGGTATTTTCGGGTTTCGGGTCACGAGGGGTGAATACTATTAGACACTGTCCGATTCCTCACCGAAAAATTCACTTATTTTCAATCCTTGCCCTTGAAAATGACTTCAGGCCAGATTCTTTTTCAATTTGTTGTAATTTTGAATATGTTGTATTCTTTTTTACTTGGCTTATATATATATATATATATATACATTGCTTTGGAAATTGCAAATTAACAGAGTCTAAGACTCTAGAAAAAGACGCGTCAGTGTATAATGTATTGATGTTTTATTTCTTAATTTAATTTAAATCCTAATTAATTTCCCAAATTTTATGATACAATTCGGCATACATATTAAGCCTCTATAATGTAAGCATTTGTCAACTTTTGATTCTAATCCAGCAAGGGGGTGACCGTTTGTCAGTCTTTATTTTCAAAAACATGTTAATCATGATAGATTACATTCATAGATAAACATATAATCACGAACATATAAGGAAATGATTTAAATATATTATATTTGATATGTAATTTTGCCACTGCAAGAGTAATTTTATATAATACTAGCCACCTTTGCCTACCACCTGGTTTGCCAATTTTACTGCTGTTTAAAATTGTGAGCTAAATACTGTATGCAACGTCATTGTGACTTGTGACTTTATGTGACTTGTCATTGTCAATAAAATATTTTATGCAACGTCATTGTGACTTTATGTGACTTGTCATTGTCAATAA
>JAPMOQ010000900.1:0-18260 GCA_026543055.1 Argiope trifasciata | reverse complement strand
CATACATAAGAAACATATTATAAACCTATAACAGCATAAACATAAAATTTTATTAGTTCGCCATATTGGCTATAGATGGCAGCACGTTACCGCTTGAAAATTTAAGTAGCCATTAGGGCGAACTAATAAAGTTTGAAAATATCCTATCTGTAACTCCGAACTGCTCGACCGTAGCGCTTCAAAACCGGCACCAATCGATTCCTCGTGGCCAAAAACCCCAGACCCCCAAGTTTACCGGAGTTTATTAATTCTGGGGCGATTCAATATTTTTGAGCAATTTATTTAGAAAAACCAAACATATATACATACATAAGAAACATATTATAAACCTATAACAGCATAAACATAAAACTTTATTAGTTCGCCCTATTGGCTATAGATGGCAGCACGTTACCGCTTGAAAATTTAAGTAGCCATTATGGCGAACTAATAAAGTTTGAAAATATCCTATCTGTAACTCCGAACTGCTCGACCGTAGCGCTTCAAAACCGGCACCAATCGATTCCTCGTGGCCAAAAACCCCAGACCCCCAAGTTTACCGGAGTTTATTAATTCTGGGGCGATTTTCGACTTGGCAACCATTCCTCGTACTATAGTATTAGATTTTAAAAAAATAAATAAATTTTTCTAAAAACATTTATAAATGAAAAAGTATTTCACCCACAATAAAACTTTTGGTTCATTTCCTTGCCTATATTATTTAAAACACTCTCTGAAACTTTTACATAAATACCTCTATTAGTTTTAGGGATATCATGTTAACGGTAGAGAATTTTTATGAAATTGAAAGTGTTGAGAAAATGGAAGCTAAAGACAAAGTTAAGCTGAAAAATCTGTCACCCTGGATGATAGGTGAAGCCTTCCTTTTCTTAGAAAAGATAAACTATTTTGGAAAGAGGAAAGTCTGAACAGCAAGAAATAACAATTAAAAAAATTCGCGAATGTGGTCCCTAACCAGTGTTTTTAACGAAGTCGGACACCTTAGAATAAGGATATTGGATAAAATGGCTAATTTTCAAAATAGGCTTACTTCTAGGTAAATGTAGAGTTTGAATATGGCTTGATTTCTTGAGAATTTCAGAAATGCATTCTTTTCGACTTTAACAATAACCACAGATGTTCTCTTAGAAATAATTATGACATTCATTCTTAACAAAGACCCAAGGAAAGGTACCATATCATATTAACGGTAGAGAAATTTTTCGAAAATAAAAGTTTTGAGGAAATTGGAGTTAAAGACAAATTTTAGTTGAAAAATATGTGACCCTGGTTATAGGTCAGGCCTTAATTTTCTTAAAAAATTATAAACTGTTTGGTTGAGATAAAAATCTGAACTGCAAGAAATAACAATAAAAAAAATCGCCAATGTGTTCGATTACCAATGTTTTCAACATAGTCGGATACCTTAACACATTCTTAATTTTTATTTTTAAAAAATCTGCTTCAAAACAGCTTTTTGTAAAAGCTGTCTTCTGATCTCATCGTAGCCAGGTTTTATTTTTTATTTTTGAAAAAATTGAAGTTAAAGACAAATTTTAGTTGAAAAATAGTAACCCTGGATGTTCAGGCCTTCCTTTGCTTAGAAAATATAAACTGTTTTGGGAAGATAACAGTCTTAATTGGAAGAAATGACAATAAAAAAATCACCAATGTGTTCGATTACCAGCGTTTTCAGCATAGTCAGATACCTTAATACATTTTCAATTTTTTTTAACAAATCTGCTAGAAAACGGCATTTTGTAACAGCTTTCATCTCAATATCATCGTAGCCAGGTTTAATATTTGAGAAAATTGAAGCCAAAGACAAATTTTAGTTGAAAAATAGTGACCCTGGATGATAAGTCAGCCTTTCCATTTCCTAGAAAATATAAACTGTTTTGGGAAGATAAAAGTCTGAACTACAAGAAATATAAGGATTCTTTTTTAAAATTCGTCAATCTATTCGATAATCGTCAAATTCGAGCCTTTCTTAACTTCTGCGTCAGATTTGATTTCAACAAAATATCGAAATTCAAACATCAATTAGATCTCTTTTCATTCTTTTTCCTCATTAAATTGCATAATGTTTGAGTATAGGATGCGTTAAAAAAAAACTACGCGTTGATATCTATTACGCATTAGTCTTCAACTCAAATAAAGCGTAAATGTATTTCAGTTTTTTTAAATGAAGTCAGATACCTTAACAGAGAAATTTAATTTCAATGTAAATATAATTAATAATTAGAAAAATTATATGTTTACGACAGTTGAATATGTTTTTGAATAATGTTCACATTTTATTTATTTATTATCAGCTACAACAAGCCTGAATTGACCGGCATTTGTTTAAATTCGAGCCTTTTGTAATTTCTGCGTCAGATTCGATTTACGCATTAGTCATCAACTCAACATCTGTTGTCTGGCTTTCATCTCCTCTAGTCTGGTCGGCATGATGGGGATATGGTATGGGTTTGAGTTATTACTCTTACATGTTTCGGCAAGATTTTCTAAGTGATTTATGTAATTTTTTTCTGTTGTTTTCATCTATCTCGTTTATTTTTAGAAAGGTTTCGATCAAGTAATCTATATTCCAGCAATCTACTCGTGTAATTCCTAAACCGTTCTTATCTTTTAAAGCTAAGCTGAATTTAACATTTTTCTGCATTAACTGTTCAGAATATTTTTTCCCGTCGTTGTTGCTATATTATATTTACGTCCCTTTTTAAATAAAAACTCAAAAGTTAGTGTTCTTTTAGTATATATTGCTTTCATAATTCCTTCAATTATTGCATTCATTGATGTGAAGGTTGAAGGAAGGTGGATGGGGAGTTCGGATAGGTTGTAAGTTTGAGCTATTACTTTTACTTGTAGTAGTTTCGGTAGGAATTTCTAAGTGATTCATATAATTTTTTCTATTGTTTTCATCCATCTTGTTTATTTTTGGAAAGGTTTCGATCAAGTAATCTATATTCCAGCAATCTACTCGTGTTATTCCTAAACCGTTATTATCTTTTAAAGTTTCGCTACATTAACTTTTCAGATTTTATTTTCTTGATGTTGTTGCTATATTATATTTACGTCCATTTTTAAATAAAAACTCAAAAGTCAGTGTTCTTTTAGTATATATTGCTTTTATAATTCCTTCAATTATTCTATTCATTTATGCAAAGGTTGAAGGAAGGTTGATGGGGAGTTCGGATATGTTGTGGGATTGAGTTATTAATCTTACTTGTAGTGGTTTCGGCAGAAATTTCTAAGTGATTTATATAATTTTTTTCTGTCGTTTTCATCCATCTCGTTTATTTTTAGAAAGGTTTTGATCAAATAATCTATATTCCAGGAATCTACTAGTTATATCTTCCTAAACCGTTCATCCGATTGCGATGAAACTTGGTCAGCTTATTGCTTACACCTACGGGATGGTTATAGGGATAGTACAATGAGCTAAAATTAAATAAAAAATTCGAATGTCAAATGCATCTGTTTACCAAGGATTATTCTCCAAATAAATCGCCGAAGAAACTACCTATTCTGTAGTTATATTAACCTTTTCCAGTGAAAGGTTAATATTTTGTAGCCATACTACGGAAATGTCATGCAAGTTATTCTCAGCGGTAATAATTTTATTACAGATTATGCGAGATAGTTTCGAGGAGACAAACCCTCGGTGTTTTTAAAATTTTAATTAAGTTTTAGCAATTTTTCGCAGTAACTGCCAAAAATGTTGTATTACAAATAATTTTGCACCATCTTGATTTTCAAAAATTATCTTTTCAGCTGTATTAACGATTTTATGGTATAAATATGTTTTCTATGTTTAATCAATTTTAAAAGAAAATGTTTTAATCACATTTTCTAACATTAAATTTGAGAATTCTGAACGTATATTAAACGAATCATGAGATACAATAAATAGTTTCTTTTATTACCATTCTGAAAGAACACCAAGTTTTACAAATCTAAAAGAATAAACAAATCTAATATATAAAAATGAATATTTGTTTATTGGCATTTTATATGCTGTGTACCGTTCATCTATTTCGATAAAACATTGTCAAATTATTAATTGTTTTCAATTAATAATATTTTTTTTCTTCAGCAGCAATGCACAGGGTGCCAGCTAGTATTAAATTAAAAAAAAGTTTTAAAATGTACCATTTTTTAATTATTCATTATTCATTATTCTTTAGATGTTTCTTTTTTTATGTTTCATCACTCTAAACATTATTGAATCTTTAAACCGTTTTTCTTATTAATTTACTATCGGTCGGTATTATTTGTATAGAATCAAAATCAAAATTAAATTATTCTATTAACTATTTAAAAATTTTGAGAATGATAAAATTAGTATTGTCTTGAACAATGTAACAGTATACACGATGAAGTTATTGAATCTTGAAACCATTTGTATCATTTGTATAGAATCAAAATTAAAATTAAATTATTCTATTAACCATTTAAAGATTTTGAGAATGATAAAATTAGCATTGTCTTGAACAATGTAACAGTAGAAACGATGAAGTTATTGAATCTTGAAACAGTTTTTCTTATTAATTTGCTATCTCTCGGTATCATTTGTATAGAATCAAAATTAAAATTAAATTATTCTATTAACAATTTAAGAATTTTGAGAATGATAAAATTAGAATTGTTTTGAACAATGTAAAAGTATACACGATGAAATCAATGAAATATAGATCACGAAATTTCACAAAAACATAAAATAAGGGAGATTAAATAATGATTCCCAAGAACTAGATTTTTGTCATAACCATTTTTGAGATTTTAGCATTCTTGTTCACTTCTGACGACTGATGACTTGAGTTATTAAATGAATGATTTTTTAAAATCATGCATTTGAACTGGGGATATGAGGTCTGTGAGACCTCTAGCGATTGACTTTCAGTCTCCCCCATTCTATTTTATTTCAATTGAATGGATTTGCCTTGTAGATTCCTGTCTCGTGATCTTCAATACACGTGCACTTTTTCAACGGTATTAGCGGATGCTTTTAAAAATAATTCAAGTATTTCTTTGAACGAAGTCTCTAAGACCGCAGCTCCCTGTTAGTGTCCCAGTGATAAACAACGCTTAGCAGGTACCAATAAAACTTGAGCCACGAAACATCATCCAATTTACTGATCCTATTATAAAGCAGTTCTCCAGACGCTTTTAAATAAGGCAGAAAATGATTTTAGTGATAAGGATAACTGTACGAAAGAGTTTATCGATGAAAGTTCGCATTCCACTGATTCTGATATGTATGTTCAATTCAAACATAATTAATTTTTCTAGTGATAATGATGTTTGAAAAATTTATAAAAAATCATAATATACCAAGATATATATATATATATATATATATATATATATATATATATATATAATTATACATATTCTTAACCTGTATGTTTTAAAATGCCCTCTAAACCGTGCTGTGTAAGTCACACAAGCCGATAAAAAAAGGACCAATTTTACCCATTAGCAATTTTTTTTATTTTTCCTATATTTGTTGAATTTTACATTCTATGGTTTTCTATATACCTTTATATACTTGAAAAATAAATATGATTTAAAAAGTATAAAGTAATATGTTTTTACAAGAATATTATTTATTGTAACATGTCATTTGAATAGCAAATACATGTTCCAAAGCATTTGCTTTTTTCAATGATTATATACTTTGAAAAATTTCTAAAATATATCTATATATCAAGAAAAATATCTGCATCTTAGTGTTTCATACTAGTAGATTCATTAGAAAATTTAATTTGAGTGTCAATGAAATGCGGTCTCCTTAATTAAGTCCTAACATTGCACCTGCTCAGTGAAGGGATAAAATCATTTAGAAAAAATTAAATTCTTACATTTCTGTTTGCCTTTAAGGATAAGTATTCAAAAGTGTTAGTTTCTACTTTCTGAAAACAGATTAAGGTATCCGACTATGTTACAAACACTGGTTATAGACCACATTGACGGATTATTGCTCAGACTTTCCTCTTTCTAAAATAGTTTATCTTTTCTAGGAGAAAGAAGGCCTGAACCTATCAACCAGGAAATTTTTAAAAAATTATATTTTTCAGCTTAAATTTGTCTTTAACCTCAATAATCTCACAACTTTAATTTTCATAAAAATTCTCCACCGTTAACACGATATCTCAAAAACTATTAGAAGTATTTACTTAAAACTTTCAACGTGTGTTTCAAAAAATATGGGCAATGAAATGAACCAAATTTTTATTGTTGGTGAAATACTTTTTCATTTATATGCGTTTTTAGAAAAAGTAAGTTGTGAATTGATAGAAAAAAATGCATATATACGTATATTTTTACCCACAACTTCTTTGCATCTCAAAATGTTTCTTAGATTTTGTTTCATTTCATTCATCATTATATTCTATAGCTTTTGTACAAAGAAAAATAGGATTACTGCATTACCATTTTTTGCAGAGTGTTAACCCTTTCGGTTAAATTTCACCAAAATTTACTTCAAAATTTCCTATTGCTCAAAGTATATTATATTTTCAAATAATTTTGTTGTCTTCATAGTATTTCGAATTATAAGTGACAATATTCTAAAAACTATAGTTTTAAATAGTATAAAAAATAAAATTTTTCACAAATTTTCCTCCAAACGTAGTCGGATATCTTAAAAACAGCTTTGGATAGCCAAAGAACAAGAAATGTTATTGATAGTCCTTAAGGGCATTGAATGAAATGAAGACATTTCTTTGTAATCTCATCAGTCATTTTTTTTTTTTTTTTTTTTTTTTTTTTTTTGCGTCACAACTAAGCATCAGAAAGAAATAGCGGAAATAATAGGCACCTTTCGGTGAAAATGTTATCCTTAGTGTGAGAACGCCTTATCTTTTTCTTTTCTTTGATACTGCGGTTTTTCTCAAGGCTATTGCCTGCTTAGAAAGACTTTATAAAGAGACGGCCTTCTCAATGGTGGGGCCTGGTGCAAGAAGCCATTTGGGGCCCTAAATGCTTAGCAAAGTGAAAAAAAACACTGAAAATTTGTATATTTGTTTAATGATGCGGGATTTTGTTTTTGCTATTAATTACTCCAGGAAATTTACAGTTTTTCCAATTTCTTTTTCGGTACTTAGTATAGGAAAAGCGTTTGAGCATTGTATCCATATGCTTGACCGAAAATAATTCTTTATTTTATTTCAATTTGTTGAAAGAGGGTTTAGTATTTATTATATTTAGTAACTGGCAATGTAAAGGACTGAAAAAATATTACATTAGATTCAGAAAAAAGTAGATATCTGATGATTTCCGAATCTACTTGAAACCAGCCTCAGCCTCTACTTCTGGGCACCGGGTACGCCGCTCTGTCTTAACATGAATGATGGGGGATTTCTTTATTCGTAAATGAGCTTTTACCGTCTTTTTATAGATATCACTGCGATCTTTGCCTAATAAAGACATCAGTCGATGCTCAGCCAGCCACATGGAAACAAGCTTGTAGACTTTTAGTATGTGTAACATTATTATTGTGCAGAACACTATTTTAATTCGCAATCAAAGTGGAGGTCCCCCCTCAGTCGTGGGGCCCAGGTGTGTAGTACCCATTGCATCACTCCCAGATGGTCGGCCTTGGGTCTATATATCAACTGATTGAGGTTATGCGTCAACCCGCCAAAATTCTCATGAATAAATAGTATGCTATGGGAATTCTAAAGAAGAATCATATTACTGATTCTCCGTCCCGCCCATAGGCACTCGGAAATAAATACTGAATGACCGGACCGCCGCTACTGCGATACTGGCGAGAACTGTGGTTGAATCCTAAGGATTATCACTGGCCACGGTACAAACATCCCTGTAGAAAGTACATCCTGTCATCGATGGGAGGAGCCAGATCCCCCACCTTTATTCTACCAACTAGGTTGGCGAGATCCATCCACCATTCTGGAAGCATCTCATCCTCATTTCGAGGTGCCCTCCCGTGGGACAACTACATATGCAAGTCATATCACTGACCTCCGACCAGGCACGAAGGCACATGGATTAACCTCGCAAGACTGAATGACCGTACCGCCGCTACAGCAACACTAGCCGAGAACTGGGGTTGAATCCTTAGGGTCATCACCGACCACGGTACAACCCTCCCCGTAGGGAGTACGTCCCGTCATCGATGGCAGGAGCCAGGACTCCCAACTATTATTATACCCACCGGATAGGGAGATCCAACCATCATAACCGAAAGCATCTCATGATCAATTACGAAGTGTTCTCCTTGGGTAAATTCTAGAGAAGATATTCGTCTCTTCCTTAACATAGTCATTGGTGTATAAATGACCCCAAGAAATAGGTTTTCATTTCATTATGCCTTTATTTTTGTTTAGTTTTTGTTGTTTAATTCCGATATAATTTTGTTTCGATTCCGGGAGAATTTAATTTTTGACGATTTTTGAAAATTGGTTTCAATGACTTAAAGCCTTAATTGTGTGTGTGTGTATATATATATATATAATCTTGCTCATATTTTGAGTCGTTAATAAAATAGTTTTCATTCATCCGCTCAAGTACAGAGACATTTTTTTAAAACTGGTAATGGATGGCTCTTGATGCTAATACAGTTTTTTTTGTATGCATTTGTTTACAGTTCAAATATTAATTAATTAAATAAATTTTTACAGTAATTTCTATTTGGTTCCCAAATTCTTCGCCAAGTTTGTCGCCAACCTCTGAGATTACTGGCGTGACCACCGATCATAAATAATATAAGATATATATAAATAAAAAAATAAGAAAAAAGAAAGAAAAAAGAGAAAGAAAATATATTATTTGTTTCAAGTGAAAATATGTCAAGAATTTTATACAAATGGAGTAAATTTTTAGGAAAGCCTCTAAATCTTTTTGTTTGATATAATTTATATCTATGAGGTACTTTTACCTAAAGGATCCTACCAATGAATAATTCGAAATTCTTGATGAACTTGAAGGACATTTTATGGTGGTATCTATTAAATGCATTGAAAAACGGTAATAAATTGAATCCACAATAGAACAATAAGATCGATTGCTTTGATAGAATGAAAAAGCCAAAATTTCAAAAGGAATTTCTGAAAAATAAATTTCATTCAAAACGGGATATAATTATTGAAGATTCATTTAGGTGTATTCTAAACTCCTTTTCCGTTTTATTATAGAAACATTTCCTTTTAAAATTTTATCTATTCACCTACAGTATGTCTTTTGATTCATTACATTATTAACTTTGTGTTTTTCAAGAAAAAAAATCGTACCATTTTTATATTCCCTGATTTTTAAATAAGTTATTTCTAATATAGGAATTGATATTTTCAACTGGAATTTTCGAAAAATAGATTTCAGTCATAACAGGGCATAATTATTGAAAGTTCATTTAGCTGTATTCTAAACTCCTTGACAGTATTTTATCCCAGAAACATTTCCTTTTATAATTTTATCTATTCACCTACAATATGTCTTTTAATTCAATAAATTATTAATTTTGTATTTTTCAAAAAAATGCGGCATGAATTTCCTGATTTTTAAATAAGTCAATTCTGATATAAGAATTGATATTTTTACTAATCTGCAGTTCAGAAAAAGGATTTTTTTTAAAAAATCCCACATTTCATTGAAAACATCTCTTTGAAAGAATGAAAAAGCGAAAATTTCAACTGGGATTTCCGAAAAATAGATTTCAGTCATAACGGGGCATAATTACTGAAGATTCATTTTTGTTTGATGTAATTTATAATTAAGAGGTACTTTGACCAAGTGGATCCTACCAACGAATAACCCGCAATAGGGAAGTAATTTCGATCACTTTGAAAGAATTAAAATTATATTTCCCGATTTTTAAATATCTATTCAGATACCAGAATTGATATTTTTACTAATCTGCAGTTCAGAAAAAGGATTTTTTTTTAAATCACACATTTCATTGAAAAAATATCACTTTGAAAGAATGAAAAAGCGAAAATTTCAACTGTAATTTCCGAAAAATAAATTTCAGTCATAATAGGTCATAATTATTGAAGATTCATTTTAGTTTGATATAATTTATAATTAAGAGGTACTTTGACCAACTGGATCCTACCAAAGAATAATTCGAAATCCTTGATGAGCTTAAAAGAGCTTTTATGCTGATATCTATTAAATACATTCAAAAACGATAACAAATTGAACCCGCAATAGGAAAATAAGTCCGATCACTTTGAAAGAATTAAAATTATATTTTCCGATTTTTAAATATCGATTCAGATATCAGAATTGATATTTTTACTAATCTGCAGTTCAGTAAAAGGTTTTTTTTTTAAAAAAAATCATTCATTTTATTGAAAAAACACTTTGAAAGAAGGAAAAAGCGCAAATTTCAACTGGAATTTCCAAAAAATAAATTTCAGTCATAACGGGCATAATTATTGAAGATTCATTTTTGTTTGATATAATTTATAACTATGAAGTACTTTGATCTACTGGATCCTACCAACGAATAATTCGAAATTCTTGATGAACTTAAAGGATATTTTATGGTGGTATCTATTAAATACATACCAAAACGGTGACAAATTGAACCCGCAATAGGACAATTAGATCGATTACCTTGATAGAATGAAAAAGCAAAAAATTTCAACTGGAATTTCCAAAAAATAAATTTCAGTCATAACGGGCATAATTATTGAAGATGCATTTAGTTGTATTTTAAACTCCTTTTCCATATTTTAAGCCAGAAACCTTACCTTTCATAAATTTAGCTATTCCCCTACGGTGTGTCTTTTAATTCATTACATTATTAATTTTGTGTTTTTCGGGAATAAAATCGTAGCTTTTTTACATTTCTTGATTTTTAAATAAGTCAATTCTGATATAAGAATTGATATTTTTACTAATCTACAGTAAAAAATCATACAATTCATTGAAAAAATTACTTTGAAAGAATGAAAAAGCAAAAATTTCAACTGGAATTTTCGGAAAATAAATGTCAGTCATAATAGGTCATAATTATTGAAGATTTATTATTGTTTGATATAATTTATAACTATGAAGTACTTTGAAGTACTGGGTCCTATCAACGAATAATTCGAAAGTCTTGATGAACTTGAAGGATATTTTATGCCAGTATCAAAAACGGTAAAAAATTGAACCCACAATAGGACCCACAATAAGATTGATTACTTTGAAAGAATGGAAATTATATTTCCTGATTTTTAAATAAGTCAATTGTGATATAAGAATTAATACTTTTACTAATCTGCAGTTCAGGAAAAGATTTTTTTTAAAAAAATCACACATTTCATTGAAAAAATCCCTTTGAAAAAATAATAAAGCGAGAAATTCAACTGGAATTTTCAAAAAATAAATTTCAGTCCTAACGGGTCAATAGTTATTGAAGATTAATTTAGTTGCATTCTAAATTCCTTGTCCATATTTTAATCCAAAAGAATTTCCTTTTATAAGTTTAGCTATTAACATATAGAATCTCTCTTATTTCAATACATTATTAATTTTGTGTTTTTCAAAAAAAAAATCGCAGCAATTTTGTATTTCCTTGTATTTAAATTAATCAATTCTGATAAAAGAATTGATATTTTTACTAATCTGCTTCTCAGTAAAAGCGTTAAAAATAATCAGACATTTCATTTGATGACCCAAATATCGCTTTCTTAGAGCTATCCTATGAATACTTAGATAAGTCATTTCTGATAAAAGAATTGATTTTTTTACTAATCTTCTGTTCAGTAAATCAGGGTTCAAAAAATCAGACATTTCATTTGATGACCCAAATATCGGCTTCTTAGATCTATCCTATGCATATTTAAATAAATGAAGCATGTAAAAACATGAAAAGAGAAAATACGAACCATACGTAAATGGATTGATGCGTAACGCTGATAACAGCATTTGATGAGCAGAAGTAAATGAATCGAATAACCGATAAGTTATTCGAAGCTTAGTACCCCATTAAGAACAGAACGGGTAGTTTTCGGGGTGATAATAAATCGGAATCGTTTGGATTGGACTGGATAAAAGTAATAAATTGATTGCCCGATAAAATCATTGATTTCACTTCGTTAAGTCTTTCTTACTGATGGAAGATTTTTATGAGTTGAGGATTTCAAACAGTGTTTTGCTGCAAAAATTGGTTTTTATAGATTTCTAAGTATATGTCATTGACCTTTAACTGTGGACGTGCGGTCCGTGAGACCAGTAAAGATGGACTTTCGGTCAGCCCTATTCTATTTTTAGTTCATTTGAATGAATTGATCCTGTAGCTTACTGTTTTGAGATCTTCAATACACTTGCACTTTTTCCACCGGTTTCAGCGCATGCTTTTTGAAATAATTCAGAAATTTCTTTGAGCAATGTCTCTAAGACCTCACTCCCTTTTCGTGTTTTATTTATTAAGTGCATTAACATATTTACACTTTGATTTTGTACCACTTGGCACTGAATTTGAGAGAAATTCATTTCACAATTCCATAATGTCCATATAAAGAATTAGGAAACAATAAGTGGTAGATTATTCGAACAAAAACGGTATTTTTTGAAGACCCAATAAAAATGGATGGCATGATAATATAACACCTAAGAAGAAGAAAGATCATGACAAAAATTAAATAAATTCATAAATGCTTTAATAGAAAAATATTGCTACTAAGACATTCTTAAAAGAAATATAAGACGAGGTGCACAAAAATTTTGAATTTTAACCAATTTTAAGCTTTTAACAATAATTCGAAACATAGTCTTCTATTAGTATATTATAAGCTCTCTATCATTATCTTATGTTATTAAAATTGCCGGCTCGAAGTCCAGTCCAGAAGCCTATAGAACAATTATGGGTTAGTATGAAAAACCACTTGAATGATACCACATGGTGTCCCACAATTTATCCACTATCTAATATTTAGAAATTCGGATAGAACACACTAAAACGAGTATTTTGATGTATAACATGGGGGGGAATCAGACTATGACGCTATATTAGGGGACCAGGGCCTGCCTTCTCTATGAAAGGGCCCGGCTGCAAAAAATTATTTCAAGCCCTAAATTTTTTTTGCAAAAAAAAAAAAAAAACCCTCGAACATTTGCATACATATTTAATGTGCTTGATTTTGTTTTTGCTATTGATTACTCCAGTAAAATGACAATTTTTCCAATTTCTTTTTTGATAGTACAGCTAATGCGTTTAAGCATTATACCCATATGCTTGACCAAAGATAATCCTTTATTTAATTTTAATTTGCTGAAAGAGGGTTCGGCATATATTATATTCAGTAGCTGCCAATGTAAAGGATTATGAAAAATAGTACATTAGACATAGAGAAAAGAAGATAGCTGATGATTTACAAGTCCATTTGAACCCAGCCTCAGCCTCGACTTCTGAGCGCCGGGCATGCCACTCTGTCTTAACACGTCTGATGGAGATTTCCCTATTCATAAATGAACATTTCCCGCCTTTTTATAGATATTACTGCAATCTTTGCCTAATAAAGGCGTCAATAAATGCTCAACCAGTCACATGGAAACAAGCTTGTAGACTTTTAGAATGTGTAACATTATTATTGTTCAGAACTCTGTTTTAATTCTTAATCAAGATTAGGGGCGCCCTCGGTCACGGGGCCAGGGTGCATAGCACCCACTGCAATCCCCAGATGGCCGTTCCTGTAGGGGACCCATCTGGTTATATATCAAAATACTTGTCCTGACGTCCTCTATCGGAATCTATAAATATTAAGCGCTGCGTACCTTGTGGGACAACCTGAAATATTAAGAGTAAAAATATCTTGAAAGAAGTAAGTAATTGGGTAAGTATACAGGTAAATGGGTAAGTATGCAAGTAATTGGGTAAATATGCAAGAAATTGGGTAAGTATGCAAGCAATTGGGAAAATATGCAAGTAATTGAGTAATTGATTACCAAGTAGATTGAAAGAAATGGTGAAAAACAAATATCGATCAACAAGATACTAAAATATTACTTCCAAAAAGTAAAAACATTTTTTTAATTAATTTATAAATGCCCGAATACTTTTTTGATTAAAATTATTTTAGTACTTTACTGTTTTTACGTATTTACTCTAAAATTATTTTAACCTTAATTATATTTTAATTCTTAAGTTTAAGAAAATTATTATAGTTACATCAATTTTCATATCTTGTTCGATTGAAAGATAAGATTCTTTTTACGAAGTATAGTTTTAATATTTTTATTTGATTCAGGTGTAATTCATGTTGGCATTCGAACACTTTTTTGAGTGGTTGCATTTATTTTGCTTGATTTCGTCGAGGCTTGTTACAAATAGATTAACAAATTTGTAAATGAAAAACAATTCTTCTTTCTGTGTCTGCTTTAGTCAATTATTTGCTAGCTAACTAAGTGCTAAATAGATAGCTTTAATTTACACTTTTTGGTAAATTAAAGTAACTGAATTGTAAACTGTAAAATTTATGTTATAAGAAATTATTGCCATCACAAATTAATGATTATTTTTTGCTGGCTGCTAAAACGAAGGTTATGATTTTTTTAAAGCAATAAAATTTATAACAAGAGCAATGAAACCAAAATTGAGCAAAAAATTTCATTAAAAATTCCTTACAATCATCAATAAGTGACAGATGCTAATTAACCACTGATTTCATATATTTCAACTACTCTAACGCTTCCACAATCCCACATAATTTGTTTCTTGCACAAGCATTCTTTAAATTCACATTGGATTTTTAATTGTTTTAATCAGTCTAAATGCCAGTAAGAATAAAAATTTTCAAATTTATTTAAGTGTACTAGATAACTATGTTGCAAACTTATGACCCGTTTTGGAAGAAGGAGGAATTTTACATTTGGCATGACAGCCTATACCTGTATACTGCCGGTATAGGCTCCCGGATGTCGAGGGGCAGAACACCTGTAGCATGGCCTGTACTGCTGATGGTTTGAATGGACCGGTCTACCACAGCAAGAATCTCTGGACGATCTGCTGTGATCGAACACTATGCTTTAGGATGACACCATCACAATCACACACGAGAATCAGAATACTTTCACATTGCTGGTACTCTGAAGAAATTTCGAACGTCGTGGTGACCCGTGATGACACTATTCATTTGATTGGCGTTTCAATTTTGGCTGGTACGATCTGACCCAAAATTCATCCAGTGTAATGATACCGCTGTACAACTTCTGTTGCTTCACATTCAAGTTTTATCCAAATTCGTTGTTCTTGTTTTGAAAACATCCTGACAACACTTGCTTTAGACCACAAGCTAATACAAGAATTAGTTCTTCGCGTCACTCCGCATGCGGGTGACGTAGGAAGGACGAGTCTTTTTGCTGAGAGGTAAGGTAGGTATGTAGCTAATGTTTTATATGTGACATTCTTTGGTTTGGTTGCGTGGCGTTTTTACAGCAGTGTTGTAGTTATTAAAGTCCCAACCCCCATATTTGTACGGCTGTCTCAATTGGATTAATTTGAAATTGAAAAATTTGAAAGGCAACTGATTGATTTCCAGTCTAAAAATTTCTTGAAACAAGAAAGAACCTGGAATTTATTGAAACAGAAAGATTAACAAACAATACAAGTAAAAATGCCAGAAACAAAATTTTGAAAAACATGGAATTCAATTCCAGATACATGTAACGGTTTGGAGAAGCTAGCGCATGCAATTTTAACCATATTTTCATCTACTGAGCCTGCGAGTCATTATTTTCAGAGATGAATAAGATTAAATACTCGCTTAGAAAACGTTTGGCAGATGACTCAAAATCAGCATGCATTCTATTAAAAGTAATATCTTACAAATTCTAATATAAGTTATAACGTCATCTAATTTGAATTACAACTATAACTAAAACCTTTACTATATACCATTCAAAATGTATTTTTTCGTTGTAAATAAAGAGGTTTGAGTTTTTAGTATTAAGTTTTATTTCCCCAATAATCAGATAAAAATTGTTTGATGGCACGTATACACCTCATTCAACAATTCTTTAGAAAAAAGTGGCAAGTTGAATTCATCACCCCCGGCGTATACATTTGATAAAAAAATTTGTTTTAATTGTACTAAAAATATAATAAGATTCTTTAAAATAAATAATTAAAATATATAGTTAAGTCTATTTAAGTCTATTATGAGAATACGCATATATATATATATATACAATCATAAAATCAAATTCATAAATCAATTACAACAATCAAAACCCTTTTCCTGGTAAACAAAAATCAAAACGAAACCAACCAGGCCGAAATTGAAATTAAAACCCAATTTGGAATTAAACGTTAAAAGTTCACAAAATGAAAGGTAAATGAAATAGAACCAATTAATGAAACAAATTCAAATTACTATAATTAATAACATTATGTAAACGAGACAAAAACGGCACTAACCACGCAAACGAAACCAAAACCGGAATCGAAACTAAAAATCATTACGTATTCAAACAAGTTAAAGAATTAAAAAGGTTTTTAGTTTTTAAATCAATCATTGTATTTGGTGAGAGCAAATGCAGCTACAACTAAAATACAAATGAATCTAAATTAATTAACAACTGCATTTAATAACAAAAATTATTGGTTATAGTTTTGATTCGTTTGTGTTCCTTTTTGTTTGGCTTATTTTGTTAACACACACACACACATATATATATATATAATATTCTTTTCCGGAAATGAAAAAATGAAATGTCTTTAGTTTTCAATATTTCTAATATTCAGTTATTTGGTTCTCTAATTCTCTAAATTGTTTTTAATCCAAACATATCATATATACATGGCATATTCAAATGTCTGATTAAAGAACATTTACGTAAAATCTTGCCGGTACAGACTAGTTGGTAGGGCGTTGGACTTGCATCCCTTGGATCGTGAGCTGGAACCCTACCTGCCAAAGACTCTCCCTGTGTAGTGGGACTGCCTCACGTATAAATCTGTCATGGTCACAAAGTCCTCCATGTTGAGAGTAACACCGTTAGGGGTACTTTTTCAGAGGTGATCCTTCTCTGATCCTGGTCTAAATTACGATCTGTGAATGAGTGAATGGAATGCATAAATGAAGTCCTCCCTATAAAAAGAGTTGTGACGCGCAGGTAACTAAGCTGTACTCTTAGCTATACTTGGTGCTGCTGTAATAGATGCTCACTCGGCTTAAATTGCTGACAAATAATTATCAGCTGGTTTGTAAAGTGCCATAAGTCACAACACAATTTAAAATCTTGAATCGGTATCTATGTGTCGTTTTAATCTTGTCGAAAGGGCGAAATATATAATCTCTGTTTATATATTTCTGCTGAAAAATAGAGCCCTTTCAACAGAGCCCTTTCTATTGAAAAGGGCTCTGTTGAAAAATTCAAAAGTGAAAATTTTCAACAAAGAAAGAAAAAAAAACATTTGTGAAGCAGTTTTCGTGGGTCAACATGCCTCAAAAGGAACCTTTAAGAGCTTGAAAATATATATATCATCCTGAAAGATTTACATCCTCCTGAATTAACTTCTAAACGTCATTTTAGTAATACGTTTTGGGAATATTCCATCCATTAAAACAGAAAAACATCAAGAAAACCTTAAAATACAATGCATTTTTTTTTATCTTTACAATTTCTGTATTCTATTGGATTTCCCTAAGGAGTTTTTTATCATCTTTAAACGGTCGCAGAGAGTGTATTCTTTTTTTACTATATTTTCCTATTTATGATACTTCTTTTTTCAATGTACTGCACGAAATAAAAATTGTGACTTAGGATTTTTATTGAAAGACGCTAGATAAGAAAATCCCTTCTTCTGATAGTTGCAGTCCTAGAACTGAAGTGAAGGGAGTCCGTCGGAAAGAAGATCATAAATTTTCGGCTTCAGTCTTCGAAAACTAAACTACTTCTTGAGAAGAAAGTTTTATTTGTCCTCGCCATGGGGAATTGCTTTCGATTTTTTCCACCATAAATTCTTAGAGATCCTTAGAATCCTTAAATCCTATAAGTATGCATAGATCCTTTCTCAGCTTACTGGACAATTATTTTTGTTTCATTACTATTTAATTATCAGGAATTATAAGCAGAAGCTTTACATTACAAAACTCGATATATATGAGTAATAATCGAAAATTCTTAGAGATCGAGTTGAATCATTAAATCCAAAATATAACTACGCATAATTCCTTTTCCAGCTTACTGGGTAATTATCTTACTTTCATTATTATTATTTATTTATCAGGAATTATAAGCAGAAACTTTGCATAACAAAACTTGATATATATTAGTAATAATCATAAATTCTTAGAGATCGTCCGAAATTATTTGGAGGA
>JAPMOQ010000884.1:0-14621 GCA_026543055.1 Argiope trifasciata | reverse complement strand
GCGAACTTAATTGGATATCTTTAACATTTCAAGATGTGCCCCCCCCCATTCTTTTATACTTAGGGGAATGTCAAAACGATATTCTAGTTATTGCCACATATTGTTCAGCAATACACTCGACTCAGCATCTTTTATTCAAATCTTCAATACTGCAATCTCACGAATTTATGTGGTGATCACCAATAAAAACATCTAAATTGCTATTGAATAAAAATCGCCAGTTCTGTTTCGTGGGTTCAAAAAACCCATTGCACGTTTTTCCTTAATGTTAAGTAAATTGGAATTTACTTTTTATATTTATGCTGTTGCTTTTCATGGCACTTCCCATTTGACAAGCCCGCTGCTACGAAGACAACGATTTAAACCGATAGGGTGCGTCTCTTGTTTTAGCAGCACCAACTAGGGCCAAGAGTACGACTTTGCCACTCACGTATCTCTCATTCGCTTGCACTATCCCTTTTTACAGGAAGGCACATTCACACATAAAGCAAGGGGCCGCGGTGGCCTGGTGGTAAGGTCTCGGCTTCGGAACCAGAGAGTTTCAGCTTCGAGACTCGATTCCACCGAAGAACCGTCGTGTGAGGGGGTCTGTTGCACGTTAACTCTGTCAGGCCAAACGTCCTCCCGTTGGTGTGGTGTGGAGAGTGGGTGCCAGTTCAGGTGTCGTCCTCGTCATCTGACCGTGGTACAAAATGATGAGGTCCGTCCCAAAATAGCCCTCGTGTCTTTAAAACGGGATGTTAAGATAACTAAACTAAACTAAATCACACATAGAACAAAGGAAGAAAAACCATGCCAGAACCGGGATTCGAACCCGGGAAGCCAAGATGACGGGGAAAACACGCTACCTCTATGCCAGGACGCCGGCCTTTTTATATTTGTAAACTTGTTATGTCCTTTCCTTGTAATTTTTTTTTTTTTAAAAAAGGCTACCATGGCGTAGTGGTGTGGTTTCGATTTCATGACCAAACCGGAGCAAAAGGTTTTATATACCAAACCCAATTACACAGAATAATCTTCTTGGGAGCTGTTTGGTTTCTATAAAACTTGGTAAAACCAAAACATCTTGTTTTAGTAGCACCAACTAGAGCCAAGAGTACGTCTGTGCCACTCACGTATCACCCATTCGCTTGCACAATCCCTTTTTACAGGAAGGCATCTTCACACATAGAACAAAGGAACATTTGGTAAAACTAAATGTCCTCCAATTGGTGGGACAAACAAGACCGGAAATTGGAGTGAGAGCTCTGGTGTTGTCCTCGTCAACTGATCATGGTCCTTATGGAATGTTAATGTCCGTTCCAAAATAGACGTTATGCTGTCCTAAAACGAGCTGTTAGAAATCCCTAAATTAAGCTAATCGTCGATTAAAAAGGGCAGCGGTGGTCTGGAAATAAGGCTTCGGCTACGGAATCAGAGGGTTTCAAGTTTGAAACTCGATTCGATCGAATAACCGTCGTTCAAGCAGGCCTGGTGCACGATTAATCCGCTGGGGCCGAACGTCTCCCGTTGTTGTGGTGCGAAATCTTGGAGGGAGGGGGGATACCAGCTCAGGTGTTTTTCTCTTCATCTGATAACGGTTCAAAATTACGAGGGACGTCCAAAATAAGAATAGTATTGCTTTGTAAAAAGGAGTGTCAGTTAATGTAACTAAAATTAAACTAAAAATTTTAAGATCAGAGCTGCTCAATGAAAAGAAAGATCAAAGTTTATTCCCCCAGAAAGATTTGTACACGCTTTGTAAAAAATATTCGTTCCAATTTAATTTTCAAAATGTAACTTTGAAATGTTTTTTGGAGTTAAAATATTCTTTACGCCAAGAAGCTTGTGATATTATTATTATTATTAACCGCTTGACACACGAATTTACTTAACTTTCTAATTAAGTTTTTAGCTTCCTAATTGGAATATTTACTATTATTTTAATTCCTTTAATAATAATACGTTTCAAATGACTTTTTTCATTTTAAATTATTTAATACTTTTCACTTAATTGCAGATTAAAAATTAAAAATTCAATAATTCGATGCGCATCTCAGACTCGTCATTGCATGCGAAGTGGTTAATGAAAGTTCAGAAGTGATGACTGAAAATTATTTATATGAAATCGATATATCTAAAGTGGTTATATTCTAATACCTGTTATCAAAATTCTAGTCTAAATTGCTTAGATTGCAGACGAAAACTAAAATTGAAAAGTTTGAGCTTTTTTATGCATTTACTTCTTACTTTATCTTTGAATTTATCAAACACCAGTGCCAAGGAAAAGAGATGTCGTCAGTTTAAGTTGTGTTTCATAGTTTACTGAACTACATCAGGACGTGCAATAACTGAACGCTTGACATCAAACTTTAGTTACTAGCCTTTGACGTACATTTAACGATAAGGCAATCGTAAAAAGAAATGTAACGTAATTTACAATTCTTTCCAGACATTACAATAGTTTTGATATTTACTCTAAGATCAGGAAGGAGAGTGGATAATAGTTATTATTACTACAAAACCCAACCTAATCATTTTTTACAATAAAAAAAAGAAGAAATTGCATAATATTGTAAATTTATTTAACTGCATCTGTTTTCACAGGATTAAAAAAAAGGCTTTAAATCTTATGAAATACAAATAAGGATATCAATAATAATATTTATAGATATTTTTTAGATATTTTTTAAACACCAGTAAACTTTCTACTGATAAAAAAACATTATATAGATAAACTTCAAAAATTTAAACTTAAGATTCAAGCAGCCAATATTTTAATTTAATTTCTTTTTCAGTTTTTTTAGGTGATAATAAGAATATATTAGAATTATTAAAATAAATTATGTCGATAAACTTTAAAAATCAAAATTAAAATACTTTCATCCAACACACTAATTTAATTGTTTCAATTTTTTAAAATAAGGTTTTAAATATTTTACCTGATTTTAAGTAAGAATAGTCGAAATATTTTTTTTCTAATTTTATTCAATTTTCATAAAATTCAGTTTTTTTATCATGTGAAAACATGAATCTATTTTCGTTAGGTATTTTTGATTAATTGAAGCGAAAAATGCGAAAGAAACAAATTGTTGAAGCCTCAAAATGCGAAGGCAACAAATTGGGAATTTATCCCTTTTATCATGTGAGAACATGATATTGTTTTTGCTTGAGAATTTTGAAGCCTCAAAATGTAAAAGCAGCATTTTTCGAAGATTTTTTTTAATCTGTTATAAAAACCTGAAAGGAAGGTAAGAAGAAAAATGAAAATCTCATATTTTTTTCTAAATAAATTCCTTGAGATGACTTTAATTTTATCTTATTTTCCTGTAATCTAAAAACGAAAGATGCTCACATCTCACCCAAAATAAAATGAGCCCAGACTATTAAATATGTATAAAAGGGATTTACATAGTGATTGATATTCTATCAAATCGGATGAATGGGGAATTATAATATCCGTTCGGTAGCGTCCTTCCTGATTAACGTTATCTTTTCTCTTATCAAAAGATACAAAGAGGAGATGCTGTAATGGTTAAAAAAACCCTTTTAGATTTTAGTGCATCTTTACGTTTTTAGTCTTTGGAAGTCCGTACTAACTTCCTCTTTGCATAGTATACAAAGAGGAAGTATTCTCATTGTTAAAAAAAAAAATAAATCGAATTTTGATTTTCAAGAATCGACATTCCAAATTTCCCTTATTTCAAAATCAAATTTTTAGAATTATGACCGCCTGTCTGTAGGTTAACATGATATCTCAAAAAATTTCGATTTGAACGTATGAAATTTGGTACATAAATCTCACAACATGTGTGTAAACCTCATCAAATTTTAGATAAAACGCATTCTGAAAAAATCTGTCTAAACACGATATCTGTAAATCGCAAGACAGAGGTAAAAGAAATGTTAGTGTGGAAATTTAGCATCTAAAGTATGGATATTTCAAATTTCTAAAAAACTCAATCTAACGGTTGACAATCTGCCGATCTGCACATTTATTGCGAATGGAGATAGCTAGGACTGAACTAGACCTTAGGGCTCGTAGCCAGATAACGTTGAAGTCTCAAAATGCGAAGGCAACGCATTTTTGATTCTTCGAAATGACCACAAGACAAAAGTCATCACTCAGTCTTGAGGTTGTTATCTGGCTTATAAAGCTTCCAGTACAATAAAACATAATCGAGAAACTTCACAGATGCAATATCTTAAACAAAACAAATCTAATATTTGATTTTTCAACTAAAATTGTAATTCCCCATCAAATTTTGATTTTTGGTGGTTGACAAAAAGATATTAAAAAGTCACATTTAAATTTCTTCATTGTCTAGGAAACACAAATCATTCATGAATGAAATTCGACAGTTTTTTGTTAATCGTGGTGTTCATGGCTTTTCTCAAGCTCTATAATGTTTATGTAATGCTCTATAATGTTAACGCAAGGGGAATCGCATTCGTATAAGATGGTATGTGAGAAAGTTTCTTGAGGACTATTATCAATGGACTGTGTATGGAATTTCCTTGAAATTTTATCTTCATTGCTTTTAAATGACACGGGAGTTACAAAATTCGACTTTACAAAAAATTTCAATAGAATTTATCAAACAAATTATTATGCATTATATCCACTTGTTTAGTTTCTTTGTATATTAAAAACATTGTTTTATGAAATGTATTAGTATCCACCTTCCATTTCCATCTTTCAAGGTAGTGTATGAATATAATGTAAATAGAAGAAAACAGCGTACATTAATTATCACTGAAAGTTAATCTAAGAGTGTAATCGTAACTGTTTTCCTCTGCCCTCTATCGGCCGTTGCCATGAATAATCTGTCCATGTCTTGGAAGCGAACGTAAAGCATGATGTAGTCCCCGAGTATTATGTTAATGCATATATGTTAAATGTTATTGTCCTAAATAGTTTTGTCCCCTTGGAAATCATGTCCTTTAATGTCATTAAATGTATTTTTAACTAAATTGGCATGATTTATTGATTTTAATAGTCTACCCCGACATAATTAAAATTTTGGAGCCCTTTCGATCACAAGAGTACCAACAAAAATTCCCAAAAAATTATGAAAAATACTGAACCTAGGGGAGCAAACTCGATAAAATTTTGTGAAAGTCAATATTAAACATTTGAATTTAAACAGACAAATCATTTGTTTATTGAAGTCATGATTTACCCCCAAAATGAACTATAGTAGATAAAATAGGCTTTTCCTGTTGTTGTTGTTTTAAATTCTAGAAATAACTTTTGTCGCCGGACTTACGCAATACAAATGGCAGCAACAAATTTTAAAAACCACTTTAAAAAATGGAAAACAACAACAACAACATGACAACTACAATGAGCAAAATAGAGGGGAAAACACAGAGAGCAGAGGCCGGAAAAAAGCAAAGCAAACAACCAACTTATGGTCAGAGAGGAAGGTAGTGAGTCCCTTCCTGAAGAGTAATCGGAATTTTCTTTCGCTGAACTGCTAAAAAAAACAATGAAAAATGGAAACATACTCATGCTCAAACTCATCAGTCGCATGAATCAATATCCGTCAAACCTAATCGAAGAAATATGTTCAACAATTATCTTAAAATTACATCGCATTAAAAAAAAATTAATTTCTGGAATAATGATTTTAAATAATTTTTCCAATGTCCATTTTAATCAGATTTCTAATAAGAATATTAATAATTTCAATAGTTCCCAAAATGTGATTAAGAGAAAAAACTTATATACTCTTACCAATTGCGTTTCCTAAAACGAAACTTTCTATGAAGCTACTCCGATCAAAAATTTTCTTGAACATTCTCTGATCATACTCTGTCAAAGGAAAATATCCATGAAGGTTCTTCCCCATGTTCTCTGGAACAAATTTCTGTGAAATTCCCGATCATGTACCCTGGAATGAAAATTTTCTGATCATGTTCCTAAAACGAAAATTTCCGTAAAGCCACTCTTACCGTATTCCTCATGGCAAAAAATTCTCAGCATGTTTTTATTATGTTCCCTAAAGCGAAAATTTCTGCGAAACTTCCTCTCCTTTTTCTCCGTGAAACTTCTCTGATCACTCTTCATCAAATCAAAATATCCATGAAGCTTCGCTGATCATGTTCCATAGAACGAAAATTTCTGTGACGCTGCTCTGATCATGTTCCCTGGAATTAAGATTTTTGTGAAATTTTTGAGCTCTTCTAATTCTCTAAAAGGAAAATTTTAGGGACATGTTTTCTATTTAATTTTAGGGACTGACTCTAAAGCAAAAGTTTGTGCACAAATTCTCCGATTCTGTACTCTTGATCAAAAATTTCTGCGAATGTTCCCAAGAATCAAAATTTCTGTGTAGTTTCTCAGATCATGTTCCCTGGAATGAAAATAAGTGATGAGTTTCTCTGATCATGTTTCTTAAAACTAAACTTTCAGGGAAATTTCTCCATTCATGTTCTTCAGAACAAAACGTTCTTTGCAGTTTCTTTGATTGTGTTCTCTAAATCGAAAATTTCTGCTAAACTCCCCTTCCCCCTCTTTTTTTTGTGTGTGAAATTTTTCCAATCAAAAAGTTCTATACACCTTCTCCTATCAGGCTCTCTCAAACTAAAATATCTATAAAAGTTCTTCGATCTATTCAAATCGAATGAAGATTCTCCTATCATGTATGTCAGGACAAATATTTCTTCGCAGTTTTTGCCGATTGTGTTCCATGAAACTAAAAATTCTGCTTAGTTTCTCAGATTATGCTCTTTAACTTTTGAAAAATGTTCATTATTATGTTCTTAGAATTCTGTATTCATAGAATACAGGTCTTCACAGAGCTGGATTTCTGTGAAGCTTTGATTTTGTATCCTAGAACGACAATATCTGTAAACCTTCACCAGTTATGTTATTCTGTACCGGCACTTCCTCCTCTGCACTTAATTTCTCAAATTCCGTCGCACGAAATTTCCGCATAGTTTCTTTGATTAAATTTTATGGAACTAAAAGTTCTGCTCAATTTCTCAGATCATGGTCGCTTGTACGAAAATTTCAGCCCAGATCTTCCGACTTTGTTTCCTAGAATCCAAAGCCACTTCTATATAAAAGTTTATGAAGAACTTTGCTCAAACGAACCACAACTAGAGTAAATTTGAGCGTCTTTGGATAAATGAGAGCAGCAGCGAGCAGCCGATATCCTGGCATAGGGGTAGCGTGCCTTCCCATGATCTGGGCGTTCTGGGTTCGAGTCCCGGTTCGGGCATGGTTCTTCTTCCCCTGTTCTTTATGTAAGATGTAGGGATGTACTCTCTTGTAAAAAAGAGTTGTACAAGCGAACTAGGGATGCGTGAATGGCAAGTCGTACTCTTGGTCCCTATTTGGCCAACTAAAACAAGAGTTTAGTTTAGTTATATTAACGTCCCGTTTAAAGCAACACGAAGGCTATTTTGGGACGGACCTCGTCATTTTGAACCACGGCCAGATGACGTCTGAAACAAGAGACTCCCTACCGGCTTAAATCGTTGTCTTCGTAGCAGCGGGCTTGCCCATCAAGTGTCATAAGAAACAACAACAAGGAGGGTGTAATAGAGTTTGAACAAAAGAAAGTGTATAGGAATCCACTTACCAAATTTTTTTAAATGTAGATATTTAAATCTTCATTTCTCCATCTCTCTTTTGTTGAAAATAAGAATGTAACAAATCATGGCAGCATGAAGAGGAATTGTATATGAGTTTTTCGAATTAACGGAATTTCGCAAGAATTTATTAGCTTCGTCTCTTCCATTCTTGCTGCTTCCATCTCTATGAAATAAGAGAAGAAAATAATAGAAGGATCTGCGGATAAAAATTAATCTCGCTGTGCCCTCCATTTTGAGAAGAATTTAATTTTGTTTTTTAAAAATCGATTTTTTTTATTAAAGTAGATAATTGCATTAAAAAATCAATTTCGGAAGAAAATATCGAATGTTTTTTTAATTCGATATTTTAATTTCAGAAAAATTTTCTCTGCAAAACCTTTTGAATTTTCTGTGTAGACTTTTATTGACTTTTTTTTTTTTTTTTTCATTTTAAGTAATAGCGGGCATATTACAAAAAAAAAATTCTCAAATTAAAATCTCATGCATTGTTTTGTCCAAATTTGGCACAATTATTACCAAATATGCTTTTCTACTGTACTCATTTAAACTACATAATAAGAAGTATATTCATTAAAAGAGATTTCAAAATTGTTTAAAGGTTTCATAAAACAAAAATTTTTTTTTTAAATATGTGATTTTTTTGTGATCATCATGTGATTTATCAATTAAACCACTGTATTGAAAGCATAGATAACAAGAAATATAAAACATTTTTTAAAATTCAATTCCTACTTACTTAGAGTAGATCAACAAAGAAAATTTTCATTTTAGTTACTGATTATTAAATAATTTTCAAACAAAGATTGATTTTTGCAAGAACTGAACTCGCATTCTTCACTTTCACGCGAAAATTACAGAAATCCTTGCATCTTACAGATTGAGCAAATGCTTGCCGATTTCAATTATCATCACAAACTGCTAAAGCTCTGTTTAAAGCATTAAAAATGAAATAAATTTAATGAATTAATTAATATTTGAAAGAATGTATTAACATCGAGTGTCATCCACAGCAAGTTTTATAAATGTATTTGAACTTGAGTAGATGAATAAAAAGTATTTTATTATCGGTTGAAAATTTGAACACGATATATACAGTAAAAGCTCCTTATTCACGCATCCTTTATACGCGTTTTCACTATTCGCGGATTAAAAAAATGAGACCCAATTCCTATATTCGAGGCTAAAAATTTATTTATTCGTGGACCTAATAAGCACATACAACATAATAAAAGGATTCCAATAGGTATCCAACCCACAATCCTTTGTAAATAACGTCAAATGGACTCATAAAAAAAGTAAAATAGATCTTATTACAACTTTGTCTAAAGTATATTATTAAATACAAACTGCAAACATAGCCGAAATCGCGAATGGAAAAGGACAGATAGAATCGAGTGACATTCAGGAATTGCTTGAATCGCAAGATGGGGATTTGACTGTAACCGACTTGAATTCCTTCAAGTCGGTTACAGTCAATGTTAAATTCACAGCCCATTGAAGAAGAGGCTTCAACAAGCACTGGAAACGTGACATTTAATTTGAAAAATTTTAGTGAAGGTTTAAGAATGGCAAATGAGCTTTGCGATTTCTTTATGAACATCGATCCGTCTATGGAACGAAGTCTTATTTTTAAGAGGCAAATTGCTAATGCGACTGCTGCGTATCAGTCTGAATGGAAATGGAAAGAGCTTTTAAAAACTGCCAAGCAAGAGAAAATGACAAAATTCTTCAGACCATTGCCTAAGCTTTAAGATAATTAATCAAAGTGTTCGAAAACTTCAATTAAATTGATTTTTTTTTGTCACCTAGGAACGTATTCCCTATATCCCATATAAATTACCATTCCGTATTCACGGTTTCTGTATTCACGGCATATTTATGGAACATATACCCTGTGAATAAAGAGCTTTTACTGTATTAATAAATATATGGTATGAGTGTGAACTAATAGAAGGAATTGAAAATTACAGGTTTTTTCGATAACTATGTGATGTATCTTTTATCTACAAGATTTTGAACAAATTAATTTGTAAAACGGCTGACGTCTTTGCCTAGAGTTAGTGCTTCTGTTCCGTGATCTGGGTGTCTCGGATTTGAACCCAGGCTAGGGCGCAGCTGTTGTTCTTTATCCTGTGTTCAATGAGGTGTATGAAATATCCCCCTGTAAAAAGGGACTGTGCAAGCATGTGTGTAAGTGTCATCTTTATAAGAACTAGAAGTCAAACTTCTGCCCTCGGGTGCTCAGGGGTCTTTAGCCACAGAGGCTACTCCACAAAATAGGCTTAAAGTAGCTGTCTTCGTCAGCGGCCTTGTCTGTAAATTTTAAAGTGAAAAATTTTATGAATCTAGTTAGTCGAAATATAATCAATTATTCCAATTTTTATAACAAATTTTAGATTTTGATTGACACATTTTTGTTTCATAATAATTTTTTTCAATCGATTTTATGCGGAGAATTAAAAAATGAAATAAGAAAAGTTTATGATATTTTTTAAGAATTCTTCTTAAACACTCATACTTTAATCAAAGATCAGCAAATACAAAATTAAAATATTAAAATATTTAAAAAGAAGAATCATACAAAATTAAAATATTTAAAAAGAAGAATTGAAAGTTCATTTTAAATGTCTTCAGAAACTGAAAAACTAAAATGCTTAGATGAAAAGACCAAATTGCACTTGTGTTACATCTTCCTGATATTTCAAAATCAAATGGTTGTCGAAATTTGGAAATGAAAAAAATAAATTTTGATCTGCAGCTATATCGTTATTTGAGGAAATAAAAAGATTGTTTTGATAAAAGAAATGACAGCTAAAGAAACAATCACTTATACTGATCTAAAAACTGTATTGCAGAAATAAACCCTCAAACTACTTCATAATTATAGCGTTTTTATGGGAGAAAACAAAACTAATATACATTTGACGTTTAATATATACATATTTCAAAGGAAATCCCACAAAATTTTTAACTAAACAAAGAAAACATTTTATAGGGTGCAGCCTATAAAATTTCTATTTACTTTTCACGAAGATAAAAATACAGTCAAGGTCGGACGTTTATTTCAAGAACAGGCATTTGGAATTTCCCCTCACACTAAAATACTAGAATCATCATGAAATGCACTTATTTGTGGTTTTTACAATGAAAACTGTTAGTTTGTTCAGGTGGTCAACTGAATTCAGGTAGTTACAAAGAAATAAATGGTTTTCAGCACCGAATAGTATTGACATTTAGTGTTTGATATTCAGTAAATTATCGTAGAATAAAGCAATTTCGTCTAAATATTATTCAAATAAGAAAAGGCTTAAAGTCTTTTGGTGAACATGAAACAGTTCGAAGAATTTATTTTGAACGATTAAGTTGCAATAGTTGATATACTGTGCAAAAATTTGCATGTAAAAAATAAAAATCAAGATAGAAATTGTAATTCTTTTACATCTGAATTTGAAGCTGCGATCTTCTTAATTTTCCACGTAGGCTTTTGAATATTTCTCTTTTTAAAATATGATTTATAATCTATTTTATTTAAGAAATCTATATAAATAATAATGCATGTTTGTCTGTATGTCTCTTATGCCTTCTTAAACTGTTCATCCGATTGCGATGAAACTTGGTCAGTTTATTGTTTTCACTTACGGGATAGTTATAGGGATAGTAAAATTATATAAAATTTTTTTAAAAAATGAACCTGAACCGCATTTATTTACGAAGGATTTATCTCCAAATAACTCACAGAGGAGACAATAGATTCTGTAGAAATGCTAGATCCAAATTAAAGGTTAATATTATGTAGTTATAGTGCGCAAATATCATGCAAGTCATTCTCAGAGGTAAAAAAACTATTACAGATTATGCGAGAACATTATGGGGAGATCAAACCTGGGGGTTTTAAATTTTAATTAAATTTTAGCGTTTTTCGCTGTAATTACCAAAAATATTGTAATACAAATAATGTTGCACCGTCCTAATTTTCAAAAATTTTCTTTTCAACTATATTAACGATTTTATGGTATAAATATATTTTGTATGTTTTATCAATTTTGAAACAAAACATTTTAATCACCTTTTCTAAAATTAAATTTGTGAATTCTGAACGAATATTAAACGAATCATGAGATAAAATAAATAGTTTCTTTCATTGCCATTCTGAAAGAGCAGCAATTTTTACAATTCTTAGAGAATGCACAAATTTAATATATAAAAGTGAATATTTGTTTGCTCGTATTTTATATACTGTCGTACCGTTCATCCTATTTCGACAAAACCTTTCCAAATTATTGATTGAGTGCACTTATTATTATTATTTTGTGTCAGAAATGCGCCGGGTATCAGTTAGTTCTGAAATAAAAATTAAAAGTATAAAATGTTAGATAAAACAGTAGATGCCAGATTTCAAAAAATCAAATATCAACGAGCTTATAGAGAAAATCCTTACTACATAAGCTTGCACCCAAGATACAAATCTTCCAGGAATGATAAAGGAAAATTGCAATCTTGAGAAAAATTTTCATCTCAATTGACAAAATCGCTAACATTTTGGTGACAATGGTTATAAATAAATAAAGTATTTTTGCTGAAATGAAAAAGAAAAAAAATGTTAATGTTCTTTGAAGAAATTTTATGTGAAGGTTGAGCCAGTTATTTAATCGTTACACGGATTTGTTAGATTTTGGCAACCAAAATTTAGTTTTATTTCTTTATTTTGTCTGGAGATATAAACTCCTAGTGTCCCAACAAGTATATATCACAAGTCTTAAAAGCGTTAATCAGTTGCGGAAGAAATTTAAAATATGAAGGACGCAGGCACAAATGCAAAGGGAAATGGATAAAGAAAGAAAATACACAAATACAAATAAAAAAATTGCTCATATACTAACGGAAACTTGTAGAAAATACAAATACATAAAACATAAAACTATATACACAAATATATATATGCAAACATACAGAAATAAAGTCTAATACAGGAAAAATACTATTATATGTGTACAAATTAAAATACATAATAGTACAAAGATCAAATACATATTAAATGTGTACAAATGGGAAATCGTCTATGTATAGTGTGTGCATAGTTTATATCAACGTTTAAAAATTACTTTATTATATATATATTCTACCAAACAGTTAATTATTAAGCTCTAACTCTCAATTAATTAAAATGTATAATTAATCAAATTGAATTCTCATTCATGTCTAGGTAAATTCAGATTCCGATTTAAAGAGTTTGTTTTTCATTTTTTTTTCTGTCAGTTTCATCTATCAAGTAATTTTAAAATAGTGCATTAATGTATTACGGTTTAGATAATGTTTGTTGGTGTTTCAAATTTTTAAAAGTTTTTTTTTAAAGACTGATTTCTTAACTTTTTATTTTATTGATAATTTTTGTTCACAACTTTACTTTTTGTTTATATTGTATTTCTGCATTGGAAAAAAATTCCTCTCCAATTGCCACAATTATTTTTCACTGACTTAAAGAAAAAATATTTAAAAAATGAAAAATTGTTTTTCTAATATGTGTAAATAAAACAATCTTAATAAATATTATTAATGAATGAAATTAATTCAGATGAAACTTTTAAATTAAAAGTAAAACCCTAAGAAAATTTTTCACTTTAGTGAGAAAAAAACCCCACGAAAATGTTCATGATTAAATTTTTTTATTTATTCATTGAATTAAATATGTTGATATCCGGTGTATTAAATCAGTGCTCCGCAACCGGTGTGCCGCGGCACACTGGTGTGTCATGAGCCAGATACAGGTGTGACATTTTACAATTTTTCATCATGTATTTAATGCACAATGACAATTTTTTTTACATAATAACGTCTATTTTTCTAAATATACTATAGAATAATTATTATAACTAAATAATTATTCAATGGTCTCCTGGTGAGAACAGTTGAAAACTGCATAGTGTGTTGTGTAAACACCAAGGTTCACCGAATTAATCATAGATAAAAGCAAAATGACCGTTATGCACGTCGTCGAAGACTCGTGCGCATGTGTTATTTGCATTTGCGCGTGGTACATCACGTTTACTCTTATGCCATTGTTGTCACTATTTCATAACACAAAATTAAATAAACACGTTCCTACCACTAACGATATTTATTATTAATTATCTTACTGAATTATGTATTAATTAAATATGATAAGCAGTCATGCTTAAAAGATCTTGACCAAGAACTTCGGGTCGCGGTGTCAAATATTGAGCCGAATATAAAACTTTTGTGTTCATTGAAACAAGCGCAGGTATCACATTAATAATCATTATGATTGCGTAGAAATAAATATGTTATGATTTATGTATGTTTACTTTCCAAATAAAAAACAAGCATTTATTGTAAAATTTGTGTATGAATTAATGCCTATATACTTTAGCTTTTGGTGTGCCGCGGAATTCTAGAAAGAAATAAGGTGCGTCGTAGGTGAGAAAAGATTGCGGAGCACTGTATTAAATGACTAGTTTCATTTTGCATTTTTTTCCATCAGTAGTTTTCGCTCCTCTAAACGTTTTCTTCTTTTAAAAGTTTATTGTCTTTGCAAAATAATGGAAAAAATAAAAAAGTAAATACGCAAAGCTCCATTTTAACATTTTAAAATCACGTGATAATAACAAGTTTAAAGAAGAAGTAATTATCGTCTGCCAACAAAGTATCAGAAATAAAGAAGTAGAAATGGTTCATTTAACATTCGTATTGTCATTGGAAAAGAATATCAAAAAGAAATCTAATGATATAAGTGAGAAGAAAGTAAATACTATTTTTTGATAGCTTTTCTTTCAGACTGAAAAGAAAAAAAATTCCTTTTTAAATCTAACTCCAGTTTTGTTTACAAAAGGGATTCTATTGGGATGAATGGAGTTGCTATTCAAGTGAAAAATTTGTTATTATAGTTATTATTTTTTTGTTTTTCGGACTCGGTGAGGTCTGAAGCGTTGAATTTCGTAACATGAAATTCTAGAATTCTAATTTTCTGTCAATTGTAATACTTTTTCTTTGTATATCTCGTACAAGAAAAAGTTTTTTAA
>JAPMOQ010000881.1:0-22346 GCA_026543055.1 Argiope trifasciata | reverse complement strand
GGAGTAGTATTTGTAGTTTATCTAAGGGCGTATTTGCACCTCTAAGGTTCTGTGCTAACTGTTTTGTGTCTGGAATTTGACTGAACATATTTTTTATTTCTCCAATTATTTCAAAAATGGTAGAGATTTCACCTCCGTCTGCCAGAACCGTATTGTTTACATTGCTGGTGCTTTGTTTACATGCATCGGTGTTTGGTGTCTCCTGTGGCGCCATCTGTTGGGCAGGTTGGTTACTGGTTAGTTGTGCGTAACTTACATTATTTTTGATTATGGATTTACTTGCGTTAAAGCTACGTCTAGTAAAATTTATATTGTTTCTGTTACTTATTCTATTGGCCAATTTTGGAAAAAGCTCACAGCCCCTAGATGCCGCTGTATGTCCTTCCTTGTTACAGTTTATACATTTGGGGGTCGTTATTTTTTCTTTGATATCACAATCTTTTGTTTGGTGATTTTTAGCGCATTTAAGGCAGCGGGGTTTCATGCCACAATTTTCGGCTCTATGGCCAAATCCATTGCATCTGTAGCATTGCGCCACGGTATTTCTGCCCCTGTATTCCTCTACAGTGATTTTTAAGTAACGCATTTTTTCCAATTTATATATATCGGCGACATCAGGGGTTCTATTTAGCTCGACCAGGTAGAGTGGGAGTGGGATGCGCGTTTTTGCTTGAGTCATCCTGATTACTTTATGGACACTAAATCCCTTATTTATTAATTGTTCTTCGATATCGTCAGTGATGTGTTCAACATGTAAACCTTTTATGACTACTTTTACTAGTCGATTTGCTTTTGGTGGGATGACATAAAATTCTATTTTGTTTTCCCTGCAGCACTCTTGTATTAATTTATGATTTTCTATTGTGTCGGTAAAAATTTTAATATATCCGTTACCTAATTTTGCCTCTGTTACGTGGGCCTTGCTATCAATTAGTTCAATTACCCTATCGTAATCCTTTACGAATTTGAGCATAATCGGGGGTATTTTTTCCACAATTACATTTGGGTTAACTTCATTGTTATCAGATTCATTTTCAAGACTTTGAAATTTATTATTAGTTTCTATTGGTTTTTGGTTTAAATTTATTTGTTTATTCTTTGCTATCTTTCTTTTAGCGACTTCTTGGAAGCCGTCGTTCAGTTTAGGGAAGTTATTATTTTTCCTAAAATACACGCATCTCTCTGGGCGTTCACAAAAAAGAGATTCAATCGAACCTTTCTGGTGCTCCATTTTTTCCTCCAGGGCCTCTATCATCTGTCGGGTCGAATAATATATGGCATTCTGTGGATCAGAGCATTCGCTTTCTAGTACAGCTATCTTTTTGGTCAGGCACTCTTGTTCAAGGCGGTGGAACTCCAACCCTATTTCCAGCTCTTTTTTCTTGGCGCAACTATAGCAATACATTTCTTGTTGGGGAATCTCCTCAACCTGCATTCCTTCTACCCCCTTGCATAGCCGTTTAGACGGCTCCTCACCATCGGAATTCTCTCCTTCCAAAACAAATCCTAATAAGGACGAGTTGGGAGCACAAAAAATCAAAGTTCGTTTAGTATCAGAGTAGAGACAAGACACGTCCTGTCCCTTGCACAGATCCCAAGCGAATGCGATGATTTAGGCTACGGTTTTGAAGATCCGGAATTTAAACACTTTTCGAAATGTAAACATACACAGTCAGGTTAGCACGTTAGCCTATCACTTGGACGATTACATTGCTGATGCATATGCTGGATACTTTTCCGAACTCGGATTGGTGAATTACAAGCGAATTGTAGTTCACTTCCAGAGGTATGCTGATCCGTGGTTTTCTTCTCATCTTTATCGTTCGCCTCATCATTGTGTATTTATTCATGAGCGTGGTTTTAAAGGTTTGACATCGTAATTACAAAGTTGTTTCATAATGAAATAAAGGTAGCCAAGTTTTAATTATTCTTTTGTGAATAATTAATTATTCTTTCCACATTGTAAGTGTGTACTTGTTATTGCATTCTAATGGATTTCTTGCTAAATACATTGCAATGTTTTACCAAGCATATATTCTAACTGGAAACTATATTTCAATAACTAATCCTCAACATAAATGTGCATTTGGTATGAGAGCCAGAACGTTCAGCCTGTAATCTCCATTTCCTAGAAAATTTATTAAAAAATGACTTAGAACATATAGTTGTACAAAATAATGTGGTGCAGAGAAGGATAATAGTTTTAATAACTGTTAATAACTAATTCAAACACCATTCATTGCAGCCTCAGCGAGAGTTTAAAAGATTGATTTCTGTAGTAAACTAAACTACTGTATTAAAACTAATTAAATTAGGGATCATTTTCTGGTACTTTTCCATTAAGCGAATACTAATGTCGGCAATGTGAACAATGTTTGTTGAAATGAACAATGTTTTTTGTTTACAAGCAAACGCAAACCAAGTCACCATGATAAGCAAATGACAAAACAGGCGGAATTCTACATTATTTGGCAATTCCTCGCTGCACATCCATCGGAAAAGTACCATCTGATTTTTATCACAAATTTAATTGCATTTGCATAATTCTGAACCTTTTTTATAACCTGACATATGGCTTAGAGCTCTTTTTATTTTTGAATATACTTTTACAGTGTTGTAGGTAATAAAAAAAATACATATGCAATAGTGTTCAAATCGTGTATCAAAATAGCTTCTAATTTATATTGGCTTGTATCATTTGAGGTTGTTATCACTTTATCTTTGTTATAAAATTATTAGACAGTTGATTTTTTAACATATGTATATATTTATTTTAGTCTTCGAATGAATTTTGTTAGTTTGAACTCCTTTCAAATTCTTTCTGCACTTTTTTATGGTAGATGAAATGTCTGTAAACATATTTTTTTCCTCCTTTTATAAAATGAAGAATGGCATAAGCTTCACAATAATTAATTATAAGAATTTACTGGTTACTAGATTCCTTTGTTTTGCAGTATTGTATAACCTGATTTAAAAGTAAATCCAATTGATAAAAGTTTTTTTAAAGCAATATCTTTTATACCAATAATAAAAAATTCTCATATTAATGTTCCTACTTACATTTTAGAATAGCAGTTTGGTATTTAATGTTTTTAAATTAATGATTCCTTCATCATTAATTTAACTGTTTTTTAAATCAACGATGAGGGAATTAACATTTTAATTTCCATATTGATGATAAAAAAATTATATCTTAACAATAACAGTATTTTTATTAGGTGAGGAATAATGATCAAAATTATTTATTAGTATATTGAATTTTTCTGAATACTCAGTATTTAAACCAAAGCGTATATTTATCATATTTTTCACCAATTATGTAAAACAGCATAGCTTTTAGTTTTTCGTGTTTAATTTTCGGGAGTTATATGAATAATCTTTGTTTTAATTTCTGCCAATTTTTCACTGAATTACTTTTTAACTTTAAATCTGATGAAAATTTGACTTTTATCATGAAATGTAGAAAAATTTTACTTGCAAGATAATCCATATCAATTACAAAAGTAGAACAAAACTTAATCCAAAAAATAATTTCATTCTGTCACTCACCTTGTTATAAATAATTCAATTATAAATTTATTTAAAGGTAATTCATTTTAATTTCTTATGCTTTCAGCAAAATATATGCAAGTTCAACTGCATTGATTAAAGTAGACATATTCCCTGAAGAAATTATTTGTCCAGTTTAAATAAGTTTTTATGGATAAAATATGATGAAGCAAGTAAGTATTTTTACAAATATTTTGAATAAATATTTTTGTCATGTGCCTATTATAACAATATGATCTCATTGCATAGTATGCTTATTTCTACAAAAATTTTCTTGGAACTCTCCTGCATTTTTTCAACTTTTCTTGTTAAAACTATATACAACTAATACATTTTGTAGTGTTTAAACTGACACCCTTAATACTACTTATTTTTGAAGATTTTTTTATTAATTTTTTGCTAATAATTTTATTATTGGTACTTAATTAAGTTCTATAGTAACTCATTAGTGATATAAATTTTGCTCCTCTTGCTACCTTCAGAATTTTAAATTGAAATAGGAAAAATATATAAACTTTGTGTAAAGACCTTTCAAGGAAAAGTAATGTTGCAATCTCCTTGTCTGTTATTTTGAAAAATAATTAGATCACTCTGATATATTAATATTTTTGAAGGCTTGTAAAAATATCATTTGATTTATCTTCTTATCTTTAAGTTAGAACTCAAAATTTATAAGTATGAGTACATGTTTCACATAATACAAATTAAATTATAAAATCAGATTGCCTTAAAATATTGCAAAAGTCTGTTGACCTTTGATCCTCCAGGGTATTGCATATTTGATAATGCAGCCCTGTTTGGTTGGTAAAAAAACACAATTCTTTCTACTTTCTGTGTTATCATTTCAAGTTATTACTTGCTTTTAAATTAGATATATTCTATTTATCGTTGTATCTAATAGTCATTTATTTATATGATTTCTACTAAATACAAGAAAATTGAGTGCTTGTGTTTTAGCTGCATGTCAGCTATTGGTAAAAATAACCTGTTAGTCCCTTGATTATGTTCACCGATAGTATGTAGTTCACTAATAAAGTTTACCACAGGTATGTTTTTAATATCCAATTACCAGAAATTTAAAATCTTACTGGTTGATAATAGTAAGTAGTACTTTTTCCGTTATCCGGGTGCAAATGTCACCGAGTGAAGTAAATGAAGCACTTTAAAAAAATTTGGCTAATTCTACATTATTTGGCAGTTATTCGCAGCATGCGGAAAAGTACACATTATTGTAACATTAAATATTAATGCCTTTTTTTTCACTATCATTTTTTATTGGAAAATTATACAAACCTTATATTATAAAATGTATGCATTCTTTCAGTTTCCATAAATGTTTCTTCATTTTATTTTAAATATTTTATTGATGTTTGTTGTGCAAAATTATTTGTAATTCCTATTTTAATAACTTCTACATCAAAATATTTTAAAGCTTTAAATTTCCATAGTCATATAAAGTTTTCACATATACTGGGCACATTGAATAGGCAATCATGGCAGAAAATAATTTATTTACACAATGTTAACATATATTTAACATTGAAGACATGACATGAACAACACTTAAAAAAGGGGTCTAACGTAATTCTAACTCCAGAACATAGCTAGCTTTGCACACGCAGAGCTAACTAGCCTCTCTTTTAAAATTCCCTTAGGGATTATCATACGGCTGTCGATCCACATGTTACAGCAGGAAGGTAGGTGAATCGTGCTCCTACCCCCAAGGGAAGAACATCCATGTGAAGACAATAAGCCTGAAAATAGACAGAAAAAAAAATACATAGATATAATTCTGAGAGAAATGATACTTAAGAATAATTTCGCAGAGAGCCCCAGATAATATAAATCCTCGGAGACACATAAATATAAGTCGCAATTTAAAAAATAAAATAAAAAAACGTGTCCAGATTGTGTATAATCAGATTTTTTTCCTTTTTTAAAAAAATAAAAATATAAAAAAACACTCATATCACACACTTTATTTTTAATACCAATTCAAGTATTTTATTTATCTAAAGAGAAAGATTTTTTTATGTCTACCGCAAAAGAGTTTTTGATAATCCAAAAATAAAATAGTGCTTTCTTAAACTCGTAAAGAACAAGTAGCAAAAATTAAACCTTTTAACATGACACCAGAAATGAAACAGAACTACTCTGATTCATTCAGTAATTGATAACATCTTCAATTTAAAATAAATATGTCAAGAACTGATGAACAGAAAAAAATATATATTCAGCAATTAATCATCAAAACAGAATATTGCTTGTGCAAAACAAAAAAAAACAGACAAACCATGAGTATACAATCAAAACATTAAAAAAAAATCAACTGTCGGTCAAATTGGAAAAGTATTATCGTTTCAAAACAAACTAATTCACAAAAAATTCTTATGATTTATTTTTGCTTTGTTTTAGAACTCAGTAAAAAAACTGCCATACATAATAAAATTAATAATTAACAGGTATCTTAACTGATATATAAAATAGCATTTTTACGTAACTCACACAAAAAATTACATCAACAATTGAAAAAAAAATCATTCTAAGTTGCATATATCATACAATCTTAAAGTATTATCAATGCACTCAGATTACTCTTAAAATAGTCTTTACAGCACATTACATTTCACCTAACATATTCTAATTAATATTGTCGTATTAATTATTTGCTAAATTCTAAATATACATTACAAAGAAACGAAACCAATTCCAATAATTATACTTCAAAACTTATAATTCTCTCCATTTTTGACTCTGGTGCATGCAGGACAAATTTAGCATAATAATACTGTATATTTCATAAAAGAAACAAAAACTATTCCTTATACATTTAACATATGGGCTATTCATTAAATTCGTCGAACACTGGCATACCCAAAATAAATGTAATGCTTAGAATACAGATGTATTTTAAAAATTAAAAATATTAATTATCTCAAATATTTAACACATGTTGTGTTATTTATGAAATTTACCAAATGCTGACGTACCCAAAAGAATTTTATCATTTAGTAGAATATTGGTTTATTACAAACAAAACAAAAGAAATAATTATCTCCAATACTTAACACAAGTTGTGTTATTTACAAAATTTGTCCTTATTTACAAAAAAATTCTTTAATTGGTAATTTACTGTACTTAAATCAAATTTTATTCATTTTATTATAGAATAATCTCTGGCATTTTTCTCGTTTCAAATTTATACTGATGTGCAAAATGAAAGTAACACTGATGTGCAAAAAGACTCTACTTATTCAGTTACAGAAATCAAAACACATAAATTAAACAATTCATCTCTCTTTGATTACAATATGAGGAGCCATATTATGAGAAAAATCAGACTCTTTCTGTTTTCGCAATGGCATCCAGAAACTATCATCTCAGCCCTTGCTGCGAACACTTCAATAAAAAAAATTGGTTAATTTAGTATCCCCCAGAACATCCTACTGACTGTGCCAGTAAAGTTTTCTCATATACTGGGCACAGTGATTAGGCAATCTTGACTGAAAATAATTTATTTACACAATTTTAACATATAGATTATATTGAAGACACTTCATGAACAACACTGCATACAATACTTAAAAAAGGGATCTAACAATTTTAACTAACTTTACTCACCCGCGGCTAACTAGCTTCGCTTCTAAAGGGATTTTCGTATGGCTGCCGATCAGCATGTTACAGCTGGAAGGTAGATAAATCTTACTATATAATTCACTTATAACATTATGAAAGCCCTCAGCCATAATGTAATATGTATTTCTATAATTTTCTATTCGTACCCATAGAATTTATGCCTTAACCCTCTGAGCGGCTAATTATTCTAAGCATAACATGTCAAAAATTTATCTCTGTCCAATAAGAGTCCTTTCAAAAAATATCAGTGGACATGCGAAAAGTGTTTGAAAAAAGAACTAAGCTCAATTCCCTTCCCATCTGCAGGAGGTCTACTTAATTCTGGGAAAATAGAATCTTCCCTACTCTTTTTCCCTGGTTGATCTCCTCTGTCCCTTTTCTTTTCATTCATTAGCAAATTATGGTTTGAAACCAAACCCTCCAACTCCAAATTTTAATTTCTACATTCGGTTACTTTTCCCTTAGAGGAAAGAAAAAGTGCTAAAAGACATTTTTCGTATGTGGTTTTAATTCTGTTGACTAATTTTTTAAAGTGTTCTATAGTTTAAATTATTATAGTTCATCTTCCTTCATTTCAATATTTTTTACTAAAAACCTTAGCATTATAAACTTTCTTTTTGCATTAGTATTTTATAATTATAATTTTTCAGAAACATAAATGTACCGAAATAATGTTAAAAATTTACATCTTTCCGACAAAATTTAGGAATTAATATGCAATAGAAAAACTTGATTTGAATATAATATTTTTGTCTAAATTACTGTATTTTTTCCCAGGAAATTTAATTTAAGGTAACTTTTGCATTGAAACAGAAGGATGGAAAATTGAAAATTTTGTAAGAAATTGCTTAACTTTCAATAACTGGAAATTAAAATTTCCATTATTTAATGAGTAAAAAATGAAATATTTTTAATGATTTATGAGAATTGATATAAACTAATAATTCTTTGACAAGCTTATAAGAGGTATTCGTACATTTGAAATACAATGATTTGTATATAGACTTCACATATTACAAAGTATGTAAGATTTGAAAAACCCTGTAAGGGAATATGATTCCTAAAAATAAAGACGAATGATGTTTTTCAGTTTTGAGCTCAATATTATTTAGGAATATTATATCAGTTCTCTGAAATCTTAAACTTATAGGTTTAATACCTACTAAGGTGCATAATAATGTTAAAATTTATCCTGGTTATGCCTCTTTTGGCTAAATATTTTATGTTTAACAGCTTAATTTTTTTTTTCATCATAAAATAAAATAATTTTTTTTATGGGAACAACATTGTTTGCTCAATACCATCTAAGAGATTTTATTAATTTTTTTTATTTCTGATATTATATATTTTTGTCTATTGTGGACTGTTTTTGAAGGAAGTTTTTTTTTTCCCCTTCCAAAGATTACTAAGCTCAATTTATGGTAGCATTAATTTTAGTAGAGTATGAGCCTTTAAGTTAATTCAGATATATTTTATTCAGAATTAACTTAAAAGGACATTCTTTTATTATGATTGGCAAAAAGTTTAAAATGTGTAAATTGAATGTTCAAAATAAGATTTGTGAGTGACATATTTCTGAATGAAATCAAGAGAAAATTGAATATAAACCAAAATTAATGTTAAATTGAGAAATAACCAGAACATGATTGAATCAACTAAGTAACTTTCAAAATAAATTTTCTTGTACGAATTATTTATTTATTTAGCCACTCATTATTATTATTATTATTAGTGCACTGACATTCTAAAACAGACTTTTATTCTTTTCCTAATTAAAAGAACCCCATTAAAATGTGGCAAATAATATATTTCAAGATAATTTGCCCTGGAATCGGATACGATTTATTTCATTTATATTTTATTCAAAAATCAAACTTATTACTATTATTTTTTGTATCTTTAATCAAGTACTTAATTCCAACATGAGGTAATATATATTTTAATCACAAAGATTTAAAAATAATTCGGTTTCTAATTATTTTGAAACCAGTTTTACTATGTATATAATATGCATTATTGAAAGTTCTTATCATGCTAATATTTAATAAAAGGTTATGTTTTGACTAGTGCATTTGTCATAGTGAAAAGACTATCTAGACACAAGCAGCTTTTATGAATAATCTTTTGTTTGATATTTTAACAAGATTACGCAGTTCCAAAATCATATCTGCCATTAAATGGAAATTAAATTAGATTTAATTTTTATTTTCAGTATTTTTACATTTATAACCTTTTAATTTTTTTGGCACATTGGTTTCTTTTGTAACTTCAGGATAATTATAAGTGCCTTAGATATAATACAATATTATGTTATATAAACACTAAAACTGTCGATTTATCTATTCAACTATTCGTTTAATCACTATATAATTTCAAAGTTGGATAACACATATTTCAACTTTTACTACCAGATTTCCATAAATCTTTATTATTTTTTACAAGGCATCAGTAAACACCCTTTTATCAAAATGTTGTTTAGTTGTGCACACTTTTGTGTACCATTTGTTGCTCACCCATGCAGCAATACCCACCTGTTTATGTTTTCAGCATTCCATATTTCATTGAGTACTATGACAACTGTTTTGCTAGAATGTTATTGCAGATATTTTTTTATTTACTATTACATGTTCTTCTGTAGATATATTATTGCAAATTATCCAATTTCATTCATTTAATATTTCCAATTAGACATATGTTATACAAAGTGGGGTAATTTTCTCTCGCAACACTATGAAAATTTAAATTAAGAATGTCCCAAATATAATAATTACACAAATGACATTTTATATAAAATTATTTAATTTGATGAAATTTCTTTTTTTTTTAAAATTTAATAATATTTTATTTAAAAGAATCACTTGAAGTATTATATTATTTTATATCAAAACTAACATTTATAAAACCAGGCTATTTCCTATTTTTGAAGGATGGTCATATTGACGTACTCTGCAACCTGTCTGATTGTAATTAGAATTTCTTTCAGTATATATATGTAAGTTAAACGCCTTTTTGAAAAAATACTTTTTCTGAGAACAAATTTAGATATCATAAATTGGAACCTTAATTTTATGAAGTAGTTTTAAAGAATTGTTATTTGGAATTAGAATTAGTTACAATGTATATAAAGTATCTCATATGTCAAATTTTTCAAATAGTTTCTTAACTATTTTTACGTTCTCATTACTCTCATCAAGAAAATCAAAAATAAGAATTTGAAAAAACTTTATATTTTGTTCTGATACAATTGTAAACCACTTTTTTTCAAAGAGTTAATTAAGTAATGAAATTCAGAACCATAATTTTACCAAGCATTAAGAAAAGTTAAATACAGATATATTAAAAATTATACAAAAAGAAGCATTCTGGTTAAGATTTTTTTCCCCTCTATATTTTTAGAGTTTTATTTTATATATTTTTTAAAGTTTTATTTCTTTCTTACATTTTTTTTTCATCACAATTGTTATAGAAATATCTGTTTGTATCTTACTAACATCTAATTTTTTAAACTGTAAGAAAAACAGTTTTAAGCCTTATCATTTAAAAACACCAAAACAGTTTTGTTACACAGATAGTTTCTTTGGAAAGTTAAAATATTATGAGAATTTCATTTAAAATCTAAAACATATGTAGAAGCAACCAAGAAGATAAAAATAACAATCATTAATAACATACATTCAAGATTCCATTTCCAGGTAGTACTAATGAAAAAGATGATCACTCTTGAATTTTGAAAGGTGAAAGGTAAGATATTTAAAAAGTCATAAAAACTTCAATCTCACTGAAAATAACAAATTAATATGGTTATAATAATATTTTTCTTAATTAGATACCTGTAAGTATCCATTATTGAATTCTAATCTAATTGAAATTATAAATAAAATTAGTTGACATTATTCAAATGAATGCACAGCAATTTTTATAATAAAAATCATGCATACTAAATCATGAAAACTCATTAAAATTATAAGCTTATGAATAATTATGTATTAGAATTATTATAGAATTAATTCCACTGGGATTCTTTAAATATTTTTCAATATATATTGGGAAAAAATTAATTAAAAAGGACAATTCTATGGTACAGTTCAAAACACAGTGCTGCCCAAAGTCCAACATTACAGTCTTTACTCTAAAATCTAGATTCTCTCCTCAAACGTTTGCCATTTTCATTTATTTTTAATGTGCACACAGTACATTTCCTTGATTTTTTTTCTTGAACCACTTTTATCAACGTAAGATGGTAAATGTCTTCCTGTTAAATGAATGACATTTTCCTCAGGTTCAGGAAGTGGGCCCAGGTGAATGATTCGATTACAGCCTGATGCTTTAGTAAATATTTCAATAATCTCATTCAAAATTCAATATGACTGATTTTTCCTCCATTCTTTTTGAAAATTATGAGTTCCACACTGCTTGACCAATTAAGTAACAAAAAATATTTTTGGGATATTTTCATTGTTGATGTTTCATTGTCCACAGTCACCATCGAAGTACTATGTAAGGGGCTAAGCATAAGTATTAGCCTTTTATCAACTCATTTTAACAAGCAAATTTTACCTCTCTGAAAGGCTAACAACTTACCATCTTTTCACTGTTTACGACTTTAATAATGGAGGTAAAACTTTCCTGTTTGCTCTTTAAGTACCATAAATATCTGTTTTACATGTTATAAGTAATTTGGCTAATTCTGGTGAAGTGTAATAGTTGTCGGTGTTTAATGTGTACTCCTTGTTTTTCAGTACGTGAATAAGGGTCATAACACTTAGTTGATACACCATAGCTATCATAATCTTCTAGGAATGCCATATCTTGTCCTGTATAAATAATGGAATTCCAAATGTATTCACTTTCAGATTCACAAAGTTGAAATAGTTTTGTTCCAAATCTAGATCTTTTATTTGGAATGTACTGCTTCCAGACTAAGCGCCCTTTATAGCCAATCAAGGATTCATCAATTGATATTTCCTGCTTTGGTATATATGTACAAACGCTGAATTAGCATGCTATGGAACTTGTCAGTTTTTCAAAGTTTGCTTTTGCAAAGAGATTTGTAATGGGTATTGCTGATTTCGAACTTAAGAATTTCATAAGTGAATATCTTTTTTCATTGATCATGCTTCCAAAAAATGGAGTGCACAAAATATGAATTTTTTCCTTTGGTTTTTGCATTATTCTTTGTTGAAGCAACAAGGTTAAAAAACGTTTTAGTTCTTCGCTTGTAACATCTTTCCAGTGCAGGGTTCTAGATTATGGAGTTAATTTTGCATTTGCAAAATACTCTTCCGCAAAGCTATTTGTTTCTTTTTCTATAAATGAAATCATTTCCTCATCAAAAAACAGGTTGAAGTAATCCTAAGAATGTTCCGACTGTCGAACTGAAACTCCTGTATTTCCAGTAAAAGAAAACTTAGGCTTAGCAAGATTAAAAATGGAAACATCAATACTGCACCATTCTCTCGCACTTTCCAAAGTGTCATCTTCTGATTCGTATTCTGAGGGTGATAATTTATCGTCTGATGAAGTTTCAATTAAATTTTCTTCTTTAGAATCACTGATCATCATCAAGCAACTTCAGTAATATTCTACAACTTATATGCAAATTTCCAGATGCCGAATTCAAAGACGGTAAAGCAGGGTTATTTCTTTTTGAAATGATGCAGTTGCCTTCGAGTCGCCCTATTTATACTATCACTAGAGCCTTATCATTCAAATTAGAAGGTTTAGCAAAAAGAACGGAACAAGGGTTCATTCAGTAAAAAATTGTGGTTGACAAGTTCTCTTTTGCTTATCACTTCTTTTTCTATAAAATGAGATTAGAACCACTAATTAGAGACATGACAATGCTTTAGGTGTCATACATCATCAAAGTCTTGATGATGTCGTCATTCTTGATTTTATCGATTATAGCAAATCATGTTAAAGATTCGTACATCATATTATTCAAATAAAGTCATAAAAGTTCATAAAAACTATAACTGAAATTACTGTTTAAAAAAAGCAGATATTTTTTCTCAACTTAAGAAATTAACGTTGGTACAATATGATAAAATAGCAAAATTGGTTTCAATTTCATTTCAATAAAAATGTATTATTACAAATTATTTCTAAAATTAATTTTGAATTGTTTATAAAATCTGAAGAAAAATTGTTTCGAAAACAAAATTTTTGTCTGGAAAGTTAATCTTTGGAATTTTAATGTGACACAATTGCCAATAAGCTTTTTCGATTGATTAAATTTAAATTAAGATTTAATAAATAAAAAATTAACGATTTTGAAAAGATTTTCCTTATTGAATATCTATTGCTCAAGAAGTAATTATGTACCGAATTGCATAAGTCTATGTTTAGTTTAGTAATATTAATGTCCCGTTTTGAAGCAACACTAAGGCTATTTTGGGGCGGACCTCGTAATTTTGAACTGCGATCAGATGACAAGCACCATACCTGAGCTAATACTCCCATCTCCAAACTTCCACGCCACACCGGCGGGAAAACGTTTGGCACCGACGGATTTTACGTGAACCAGACCCGCTTACACGGTGGTTTTTCGGTGGAATCGGGCCTTGAACCTGCATCCCTCTGGTTCCAAAGTCGAGACCTCGCCACCAGGCCACTGCGGCCTTTATAAGCCTACGACTAGCTGTTAATGTGTAGTTAATTTTTTGGTGATTTTTGCTTCTCACAATTTACATGAAACGAATCTAACAGTATAGTTGTAATATAAATTTATACAAAGAATCCTTTAGAAATTTTTTTAATTAATTGCTTTTTGCCTTTTTTAGTACGTAATAAGTTGTACGTAAAAGCTTGTGAAAATCTCTGAAACGACGTGTGCAAGCAACACGAGTGCCTTTCAATACCTTTTAAACCATTGGTTTTCTTTATTTTTCAGGAAAATATTCAAAAAATTCATAATATGCTGTTTCTCCTATAGTAATTTCGAATAATATAGTACTTACATGTAATAAATTCTTTACTATTCACATACATATTTTCCTAAAAAATGATTTTATTAATCATTTTTTTATATATTAGTATGCCATGTATACAAATAAATATGGTAAATAAGTTAATATTAAGTGTGCCACAAGCATTATTGAAATATAAAATAAAACAACCCTGCGTTTAAAAAAAGAACTAAACAGTCTCTCCTGTACAGTGCCGATGCATACACATTGAGCTCTATTATAAGCATAGATTATAGTGGGGGGGAGTAATTCTTAATTTAATTAAAAAATCATAACAGACACAACTAATATAAAATTTTATCTTATAGAATGACCTGCAGAACAAATTTTTTATTTGAATTGCACAAATGTAAAAGACATTCTGAATTATTCAAGAATTTCTTGGCATATTACCCGATCACAAATAATTTATACAAAACTTCCGAATTGATGACATGCCAGCAATAATTAAGCATTACACATATCCAATTTCGAGTATTAATTTTCATTATTATTCTTGTCATGATGATAGTAGCAACCAGATTATAATAAAATGTAAATAGCTAATAAGCAAATTTTGTTCTATCTCAAAATTATTTTGCCTTCATGTTTTTTATTTCAAATTACTATAGAAATTTTTTTAATAAATATTTCTATTTTTTTAAATTAATAAAATGATTTTTTTTTGCAAATTTATTTTAGAAATGTATTGCATTATAATATAAATTTTTGTCATAGCTTATATGCATTGTTTTAGAATTGAAACTGACTCATGATTTACCACAAAACTAAACAAAATGCTAAGTTATATTAATTATAAAATATTTATAATTAATATTTTATAAAGTTTTTGGGCAACAAAATTTAAATGTTTTTTGATGATCAGACTAAACTATGTTAGCTGTCAAAATTTTTTAATTTGAAATCTAAATGTGTTTACTTTGGGAAAGAGGAGAAACTTATAATCTATTCTTGATTTCTATATCATGCAGGTAATGATGCCTATTGCTGTAATATTTCGAAAGTTGGGGATTTGACTTCAAAAAATTACTATAGTAAATTTATATAAATTACTATAGTAAATTTTTGTAAATTACTATAGTAAATTTTTGTTTTGTACTCTTTATGTATTGTATTTTTATTCACTGAGAAGTATCATTTTTCTGTTTATAATATTGACTAATTTGAAGGTATTTAATGAACATTGCATCACAAATTTTCTCATTTTTTTAAACTCTAAAGGATATACATTAATTTTAAATGAAAAGATGAAATCAAAGTTCATTGCGGATCCATAAATGCTAAACTGTATGAAATCGATCCTTTTACTTACAATTGTTATTAATGATACATGTGATGACAAATTACTTGAGTTGAGTCTATAAATGAAGTTAATGATTATTTATCATTAACATCATTAACACTAGCAATTCTAATGCATAAATACCAATTAAAACCTTACTAATTAAAATTGTTTCATTTTTGGTCAAAAAGTCAAAAATGAAACTTTCAAATCAGGAAGGAATCAAAGAAATTGCCAATCATTATTTAGAACATATTTTAAATTAAATATTCATTGTATATTTAACCGTCAAATAAAAGGTGTAAAATTTCTAATTATGAATATTTATGCATAGCATCTTACTTGGCATGTACCATAAATTAAATACAGAAAATTACTTTATTTATTTGACCTGATATAATTCCTGATTTAACTAATAAAGTTTTCAGTCCAGTTGAATTAGGGACCAACTATATTACATTTTTAAAACATTTAATTATAAGAGAAGAAGGGTTTGTTTCATTTCTTGCATAATGATCAGTTACTTTTAATATATATATCTTTATTGAACTGTATTAAGCTTTTATAAACTTTAAAGGTTCCATATCAAGAACAGTTTAATGAAGAATTTTTTTTTCAGGCCATTTGAAGAAACAAACCTAAACATGTATTGTCAATAAAACAGTAATGTGAGATAAAATAGAAGTTTCAAATCATTTCATTGAAGGTACCCTGGAAACAAAGCTAAGGAAAATTAACATCATTACTCACAGCCAATAAGTCCAAAGAACAAATCAACCAAGATGATTAATATTAAATAAGTGTATCCTCAAAAGTATTTACTTTCTGGAAAGCAAAATGGTACTAATAAGGAAAGCTCATCTGATTGGCATATAGATTGCAAATACTTTTCTTCGACTTCTATAAAATTTCAGCCATATGTAGTTGAACTTTTTATGGGCAACTGAATTTCATAAAGCATACCAATTAGGAATTACAAATTGTACTTTTATATAAAAAATATTTGCTATGAAGTCTGATTTTAATAGGTATTTAGTAACTCACTTGATAGAAAAACTGCAATGCTGTAATCCGTTTTCAGATTAATGGCAGAGAAATGCAGCATTTATGGCAGAGAAATTGTATGTTAACGAGACGTGTAGTGAAGCGTCTCATCAGGGAAGTTTAAAGAAACATCTACCAAAAGAGAGACCTTATATTTGTGGAACCTGTAATCGCGCATTTAGTTTCAAGGAAAATTTAAAGAGGCATTATATCACTCATACAAATGAAAGACCATTTACTTGTGATATATGTTCTAAGACATTTTCTACTAAAAGCAATTTAAGGAGTCATTTACTGACACATACGAAAGAGAAACCATATCTTTGCGAGTTATGCAATAAAGCTTTTTCCAAGGTGTCACATTTAAAGAGACATACACTGGTGCACACAAAAGAAAAACCTTATGTTTGTGGCTCCTGTGATTGTGCATATACTCGGAATGCTCACTTAAAGAGGCATTTAGCTACTCATACGAATGAGAAGCCGTATATTTGTGATACATGTTGCAAAGCATTTTTCGATCCGTCTGGTTTAAGGAAACATTTACTAACACATACAAGAGAAAGATCGTATGTTTGTGACACCTGCAATCATTCGTTTACTCAGAATGCAAATTTAAAAAGGCATTTATTGACTCATACAAAAGAGAGATCATATGTTTGTGATTTATGTTCTAAGACATTTTCTGACCGGAGCACTTTAAGGTATCATGTAATGACTCATACGAAAGAGAAACCATATTCTTGCGAGTTGTGTAATAAATCTTTTACCCAATTGTCAATTTTAAAAAAACATTTACGTACTCATACAAATGAGAGACCTTATGTTTGTAGCACTTGTAATTGTTCTTTTACTCAGAATGGACATTTAAAGAAGCATTTATTGAAGCATACATAAAAGAAACTGTGATTTCTATAGTAAAACTTTTTTTATTAATTTTAATTTCATGAAACATGTACTTATTTACTTAAAATAAAAATCTTTGCCTGCATAATGTGTAATAAAGCATTTTCTTATCTGTTCAGTTTAAAGGACCATTAACTGATGTATATCAAGAAAAGGGAACATATTCTTTGTAATTGTCTTGAATAGAGAATTTTTTGAACCAAGAAAAATTTTAATGATATGTTTGCCGACTCATATGAATGAGAAATGCCAATGTTGTTTTTGTAAGTCATTTTCATTTTTTGGAATTTATAGTTAATTGCATATTCAATGAATAGATATTTACTGAAATTTTACAGTTGTGATTGTATTTAGAAGAGAAAAAGAAATGCTGGTTATTGAAAATAATACAATCTATTAAATTTTGCCAAGTAACTTTGACTCCTTTATATCAATTAAAGCAGAAGAGAAGACACCTACCTTTCTCAATAGGAAGGTTCAAAGAGACATGTATTCAGCCACACGAAAGAACTCTGTGTCTATGGTGTGCAATAAAACCGTTTTGTCTTAAATTATACAAGGCATATATAATTATTATACATTTATTACAAGAATTATACATTCCATGGCATGATATACAATCACCTGTGATGTAGAAATTTTTATACAGATTTCCCTCACATAAGAATGCACACAAAACAAATAAAATACAATTCTTTTCATATTATCCAAATGATCCATTTTCATTTTTATATGGAATACAGCTACAGCATTAAAAATGTGCCATCTATGAGCTGTCACTTACTGCTTTATTTCTTGATTAGATGATTTCTTGTATGGATTAATCCTGATGCTAAGTTTTCCTTCATAAAGAAACTTCCTAAAAGTTAAAAACGAAAGCCAGAATTTTGTGGCCAACTTTTTAAGCTAAACCATTGGGAATTTGTTTCTTTACTTTAAAAAAGCAGAAAACACATAAACTGAAATACATACAATATAAACTGCAGTGTAAAAAATTAAATTTGTTTTGTATAAAAATATATACTATTTTAGTCATTTTTAATTGATATACTAATTCAAATTGAGTTCACTAAATGATAAACATTTAATAAACCATTAAAATGAGACAAGAACAATTTTCAGTTACACAATCATATATTTATATTAAAAGTCATCTTTAGTACATTGCTTCCATCATGAGCTTGTTTCTTTCTGTTTTTAATATGTTATTAACTTGTTTTTTAATTTAATCATCTTTTCTTGATACCTTCAAGCCACTCCATTTCTAAAATTATCTATATTCACTGATATTAGCAATCATAACTTGAATAAACCTTCTATGAAACTATTTATAATAAAAGAACTTCCTAAAAGTTAAAAGTCTTTAGACAATCACTTAAAATTAATCATTGGGAATTATTAGTTTGGGGTATTTAAATTTAGAAGGAATAAGGGATAATTCCCATTAAATAAGATTATCAATTAATCAGATTTATTATTTTTAAATTAATGTTAAAATTTTCACAATAAAAGACTTGAAAATTTAATTTTTTAGTATTCTGTTTAAAGATTAGGACTCTAAATGAAAGTAGGTCAAAATCATGGGTTAAAGAAAATTTAATTTTTGATGTGCATAAAAAATTTAGACTACACAATTAAAATCATCAGTTTGTTTTATACAAGGTGAAAAAACTGCCTCTGGCTTTCTGAATTAAGTAATTTATTTAATATCCGAGACCAAATGCTAATCAAAATATTCAAATGTTTTAAGTTTTATATTAACAGTCCAGTGGCAATTTAAACTGACAGGAATAATTAATAAATCTAGATTTGGCAATTCTTGAATCTATGAAAATTTAAGAATATCCTTCTGATCAAAAATTAAAACTGATTTCAAGGATTCTATTGCTTTACAGCTTCTGAATTTTTCAGTTAAAAAAGAAGAAAAGCAATGATAACAGTCATATAGCCAACACTTTTTAAAACTTGGTGATACAGATTTTAGATTAGAATCTAAAGATTTTAATATATAAAAAGAAAGACTGATATTATTAATAATTGCTATTGTTGCAGTAGGATTATGTATATTCATCATTAAATTTATTGAATATATTACAGCTAGTACATACAGAATTTTCTCTAGCAGGATAAGCTTTTAAAGATGTAATTTCCTTTTTATGATAATCACAACCAAATCATTTAGAAATTTCATCTACAGGATAAGATTGTAAAGGTGCTGTCTGCTCTGTAATACTATCAGGTTCATCAATATTTTTTTCATTTAATCTTTGTCATTTCTTCTTTTTTCAAAAAATGATTGCTTCCTATGATATGTTTGAGAAGTTTTAAAAAATTCAATCTGCTGGAATTTTTTTTTTTTTTTTTTGGTGCAGCATACACTTGAGGTGCAACAGAAGCAGGATCATTTAGATGACTGAAAACTCCATGCATACCAGATACTAAAGTATTTAACAATTTACTACAATAGTTAGCTTAGTTTCTTAAATATAAGAAAATTTAATTAAGGGTGTTTTTTTTTCTTTTGTATTAAAACATTCAGATAATCATTTAATTCCAAATTTAAGATTTGGGAGTCGATTCCTTGCATATTTCTTACATTTTCCACAGCATAAAAATCATCTACTATGTATGTTTTTATTTCAGAATATAATAGAATATGCCTGCAACATTTAGTATTGTCTTCACAAGAACACATGTACTGCACGGTTGTATGACTCTTTCGTACGAGTCATTTGCGTACGAGTCATAAAACTGTCAATCAATGGTCCCGTTTACAATGGGATTGTGTTACTGTAAAGGATGAGCTTTAGAAGAGGCTGCAACATTTTAAACGCTATCTGAAAGTGTCAGATTTGGCGAGAGTTAACATACTTAACAAAATTTCGAATACTTAATGTTGTTTAATACCATTTCATGTGATACTTTCCACTTGTGTTTTTATGAAGCATGAATTGCTTTTCAAGGAGTTTATTCAAAAAATATGATAAAAATTAATGACCAATGATATTTTTTCATATAAATACTATATCGACTTTGGAACAATAATCTAGATTTTGGTAAATGAATTATTTTACATGAATATAACGATTTGCATTAAACAAAAGAATTTCGGTTTCATTAGTTTTTATTTTATTTCTTCTTGATTCGTTTGTTTAATTTAGTAAGTTTGAACACTGAAATGTATGTTACTTAAATATAGGAACTTAAAAAAAATTTTTGTTTCTTAAGTATGGAGTACAATTAAATGGTGTTAAAAGCATTGAAATTATTTGTAAGATGGGAATAGTTATAAAAAAAAATCTTGAAATGACGTAAGCAGTAAGAAAAGATTCCAACTACGAATGTTAATTTTCCGTGCTATATATTTCTTTTACAAATTTAAACTTTTCTGTTTATCATTGTAGATTTAATTTCAATGCTGTTACATTTAAATGAAAAATCTGCTCAGATAAAGATAAATTATTTGTTCATCATACGACTTTGAATTTTATTTATGAAATATTGTTATTACACGGTGCATAAAATAAATAGCTTACATAAATCAGAAGTATATTAATATTTTGCCAACTGATCCTTTTTATCTGTGAAAATTTGTAGGTGATATTAGCTGAATTCAAATTTAATTTTCTTCTAGTGACACTATTTATTAAACCCTAATTACAAATCTATTGATAAAATATAAAACAGAATTAAAAAAAATATTTACATTAATGTACGTAGTAATAAATTTACATTAATATATGCAGTATATGTTCTTCAGAAACTTTAATTTTTTTTATAGATCGTTCCTGTATGTAAAATAAGCCATTAACAATAGTATTAAATGAAGCTCTGGTAATTTACCCTTGAACAATATAAACCTACACCATTATTGAAATTTTTACTGATTATCTATGCGTTTTTTAACCATATTTTAAGCAGTGTAATTATTTCTAATTTCAGAAGAATTCATGGCCATTTTAAACCTTCCAGGGGTCCTGTGATAATGCAAATCTCGAAACAACCTTTTCCCTCCGAATTTTTTACTATGTATTATGTATTTGATTCCCAGAAGTTCAAAAGCTTTGAACAGATTTAATTTCAAATAGTAGGAAAGTTATCAATTGTTAAATTCTTTATTGACTTATATACTATTAATCGTTTGAAATGTACATTTAAATGATCAGCTTCTCTTAAAACAATTAGAATCGTTTGTGATGGTAATAATTGAGTTTAGGCGTAATTTTTTAGAATGGAATTTCTGTTTTACATTTTCTTTTAAAATTTATTGATTTTTATTTGAGAACTATATTTAGCATACTTAGACTGTGAATGAATAATTCAGAGAATTCAAGCGTAGTAATGCAAGCGTTCTTGATGTATTTCGTCGTATATTTTAAATTTACCACCTTTGTCGTCCAGTTATCTATCTGTCTGTCCGTCTTATATATATATATATTCTGAACAATAAGGTATCAGACATGAGAAAATATTCCTGCGTACGGTTTTTATATGCATTTTTTAAATTTTAAAATGCTGTAAAAACTGTTTTTTTTACTGTAAATTTTTAGAAAGTTATAACGAAAATAAAGTCAATATTTCTTTTATTTTTTAATTAAATTTAAAAAAAATCACTTTTCTATCCTTCAAAGTAAATATTTGCCAAATTTCATAGCTAAACGGTATGGTGTGTATAGAGCCAGCATATCTCGTACACATAGAGACAAAACTTTTTTTCTTATGTTTACGCATCAAAACTTAGTTAAAACGCCAATACTCTTTCCCGCCAAATACTCTTGCCAACAGATAACATGTTTTTTGCAAACCTAGACTAATTACTCCCTACCCCCTTTTTTCAATGGGCTTAGAGTGATTTATTGGTCTTTTATGACCTGTACGGAAGTGGTAGTACGCATTTGTCCCAATACCGTACTGCACAATTAATATCAGCACATTTAAAACAGCAATGATATAATAAAAGA
>JAPMOQ010000870.1:0-13346 GCA_026543055.1 Argiope trifasciata | reverse complement strand
AAACATTGATTTCTCTCTAATCTTTTTAAGGTCAATATTGTTTTAGGAGCTTGGTACACGTCCAAGCTGTGTTGTAGAAAGTATGAGTTGGGTGAGAGGGAACGTAGATCGGTAACTGAGATGATGGTTGCAGTTTATGAAGTAATACTTCGACTGTGGGAATTTACTTTAATATTCTACGACCGATATTTTATAACGTAGAAGTTTTCTGGATATTTTAAAGTAAGAAAGGAAGACAATTTTGTCCCTCTGTACCCTGTAAGAAAATATGACAATTCTGCGCCTATTTTATTTTTAATTATAAAGCACTTGTAATATATACCTACATATACACAAATATATACAGATGTTTTTTTATTCCAGTAACGATGATAACACTGTTGACCAGTAGACTTAAAAATTTATTGTTTTAAATTGATGTAAAACTGCATACTGTTAATGGATTTTTGAAAAAACTGTAAATTTTGGTAAATTAACTTTTAAGCAAAAAGTGTATCACTGGTGTCCGAGAAAATATTGACATTTATGAAAACTATTTTCAGATAAAGTTTGATTTAGAATTTTAAAAATCTATTTTGTGATCGAAAATTTTATAATAAAGCATCAGTTACAAGAATTTAGGATTTTATCCTATTCTCTTCATACGAGAATTTAGCATTTTATAAATATGCATTGATTTATTTCTTGTAAATAAATCAGCTATAAGCGCTGCAGTCAATCAAATGATTATTAATTAGGAAGTTCTAAAGCAGTTTAATATGTCAACAAAGCCATTTCCTTTTTATCATGAAAATTAAAGGCGTGTAGACATGAAATAAAATGATACAATTTAATGAAAACGAGGTATTAAATTCTGACAAAAGCAAGTGAAATTTGTTATTAATTTGAATATAAACAACATAATAGTATTTGATGCACCACTTTTTATTAATAATGCTATTTTATATATACCTGTTCATTCCATCTTCGAGATGCTGCTCAAAAAAAATGCTTACTTGCACTCTGTTAATAGAGTTTGGATCACAACTAAGCACCATCGTGGATAAGAAATGCAGTTACAGGTTTTACTGCCATCGTGTTCGTTTAGTATCTTAGTTGTTTGGTGAGCGAACACAATCCAAGTTTAGTATTTTGGTTGTATGGTGTGAGACTACAATCAGAGTTTAGTATCTTGGTTGTATGGTGTGAGAGCACAAACAGCAATCCTTTAGTAGAAAAACAACGACGGTTTTTTACACGAAGGCAAGATAGCACAAAAATAAATGTGTACTGAGATGAAGATGCATAGCAGCACACAACAACAGTTGCCCACAAGTAGAAATATGATAATAACAACGTTCACATCACACAAAGCGACCAAACAGGATGCAGCAGGAGAGGGGATCTTCGAAGCGTCTCTCTACGTATTCTCCTGACAATTGAAACACTCCTCGTCTCTTTTCGCTTTAGCTGCCAGCTAAATACTACGATTCGCGACTACTATAACTTGAGAGTGCTAGCCTTCTGTAGTTTCCGTGATGTGGGACTAGAATCTTCTTGGCCAATCAAGAGCATCTTGGCGTAGCTCGATTCCTAATGGACAGGTCGACAAAATTCCCGAGTTTTCGAGTATTAACCATTTTGTCGCCAAATTCGTTACTAAGTCACCAAATGGTAGCCAGTTTGTTGCCGAGCTCTAGGATCACCGATCCAATATATGATCAGCTCCCACAGGGCTGTTCGTAGAACTATCTTTCTTACACTGCCATTTTCGTCCGGAGAAGCAAAGTTACAGGTTTGTAACATACGATGGATGCGATGGATAGGAAAGTGGTTTGATATCTGCAATGATGCGTAAGTTTTAGGTGTTACATTTCAGTTAATGAAATTGTGCATTCTTGAAGGCTCGATCTTGGAACCAATGTATCCGTAGCAGCGTAACATAACCCCATGACAAAAGTGTGTCCTCTTGTCCAGAAGTTCTTATCTGGCTTATAAACTTACCTTAACTTAAATTAATGAATAAATCATCACACTTTTAAAAAATTGGATTTTTATTTTAAATTTCAATTTAATTTGTAATAATGAAGACAACTTTTCAGAAATATTATTTAATTTTGAATGGCTTTTTCATTTTTTTAACTATAAATTTTACAAATTTAGTAAAAAAATATAATTCTGTGCAAAGGAAAATGCAGTTGATACCTAATCTATAAATAACGATTTATAATTCATAAGTGGATTTCATGTTCTTACTCTACAAAACGATTTTGTTACCCTGTTCTCTACATGGATATTTTGTGTATAAAAATGAATTTTTTTTGCACTCTATTTGGTAATCTAATTCACCAGAAAAATCATGCTATTGAGAATTCCCATATTTTGTTTCTAGTTTTAGAATCTGCTCATATTTTGCAAAGGGTAAAAAACCCAGCCGAATAATTTAGATGTCCGATGACGCGTACACATACTTAATGGAAACGGTTCATTTTCTCTAATGCTGTTAGCGAAAGAGATATTCCCACTTAGTTAATAGCTTTGCATTCGTAACACGCGAAATACTACTGTGAATAAGAGGCAGCATTTTTGTATTATACAGAAAAAAAAAACCCAAGTCCGTAATATTAATGAATCCGTAATTAATATCCGTAATATCGCCGTAATATTAATGAATCCGTAGTGAGTCCGTAATATATATTTGATAATAATAATGAAAATAGTTTGTCTAAAAAACTGTTATGATAAGATTTAATTTGGAAAATAAAATAAAGTTATAAACGAATTTAAGCAAATTTGGTTTACTAAGATATAAATATGTTATAGAAATTACAAAAAAGAAATACTAAATGAAATAAATAATTTGAATACTGGAATAATTTTTAGCTGAAAATTATATTCTGATTTTGACACAGAATAGAAGCAGGGGTGCATTGAAAACAATATATGCAACAATATAAAGCTTAAGAGCCGGGATATTCTTATGTTTGTAGGATACCAAAAATGCTATATATATGTATATATATGTGTGTGTGTATAATTGACCTATTCAGTTTTATATATCAATACCTATTCATTTGGGAGTTACAAAATTGTCAAATGTCTTAAAGAAGTGATGCTTATAACAGTGCACTCTAAAAAGTTACAAATATTACCACCAGGTGGCATTTCATATCAAATCTGATTACTAATGGAAATTTTAGCAATCATAATGCTCCTGAGAAATTAAAAGGTTATTATATAGGAACAGACAATAAATCTGTTATGTTTCTTTTCCGCATTTTTTGTGGAGAATGCAGTGCTTTTTAGATGTTTGTGCAATACTAGATAAACTTATTTTTATTTTATTAGAATGACGATTGCTCAATAAAAGTTTTGAGAGTTTCTCGTGCTTTGAAACCTTTGCAGAAAAGCAAAAACTGTAAATGGATTACGAAAAACGTTCAGGAAATTCAAGGACATCTTATTTCTGGATTGGTTATTCAATTTGCAATAACATCGAAGCAGCTGAATGCTGCTATTCACAACATTCTGCAAACATTAAAGGAAAAAAATTAATTTTTTTTAAATGTTTCCAAATTAATTGTCCAGCACACTTTCACTCATATTAGAATGCCTATGAGACTATGAGATCGAAATGTATTGGTTATTATATAGACTGATGATGCTTACTTTTTTTTCTAGATGGCGCTCATATCTCTCACATCTGGAGAGACAAAAATTCGCTTTGATTTTTTAAAAATTCTATTGCATTATCAGAGAACTGTAGAGTATTACGAATTCACTGAAATATATATGTCTGTTTTCAGTAAGATTCTCTGTAATATAAATCTGAATGTTTATAAGCAATGTGTGTAATTTCGTTCGATAACTTCTAAACCACTAAAAAATGGCATATACTACTAATTAGAAAAATGTTCGAAACGAAGAAAAAATTGTGCAGTTTTTTCTATCAATCAGTAAATGTATGTAGTTGAAAAATTGCGCAATTGTCTAAAAGTTCATAAAATACTCGTGCTCATATTCATATTTAAAGAGATATTTTTAGCACATGACCATTTGGAAAAAAAAAAAAAAACAGTCACCTTTTCTCTGAACAAAACTGATCAAATTATGACTAGATTGTGGATTTCCTTCAGCTTCATCCTTTTTTTTTTTCAATTGAAGACAATATCGGTGAATAATTGTGATCTGAATCGCATGATGATGATATTGAAACTGTCTGAAATATTGCTATTCTAAGCTTCATACTTTGGTCAGCTTTAGTTCCATAAACATGAAACCTTTTTTTTTACTTCAAAATTTCACTGTCTCAAGAATATTTTTCTAAACGATTTTAATCGAACAGAAATTTTGTAGTACTCCTGTTTTTTTTCAGTAATGCATTCATTGACTCTAAAATCTTATTTTATTTTTATCACATTGCTGAACCCATTTATTTAACTCGTCTTAATAATAATCTGGTCCCTAGCCATCGAGCCAGTTCTCGACACCTTTTTGAACATCGTCGTCTTAAATGAACCTTGTTTTATATAAGTGTTTCTAACAAATAAGACCATTTGTCTTCGCTCTGGATAATACTATTTCCGTCCACAATTCTACTTTCCAAATACTTCTGCTTAAAAACCTTTTGGTGTATATGTTGGCGGAATTGTGCCAACGCGTAGGTTGAATTCCGCTAAGGATCGAACCTGCGATGTTCGGTTTTGAAGTCGAGTAACTTATCCACTATACAAAAATGGCCACCAATGTTTAGTGGTAGTTACTGGCTTATTAAGATGTCACCACAACCTTTTTTTTTGGACCGCGCTTCGTATTTGATATAATAAATTTTAGTAATATTTTGTTACTGTTTGTTTCCGTAACTGTAATTTGTTATTTAATTAAAAATTAATTAATTAATTAATTACTCAAAGCAAAAGAAAAGAGAGAAAAATCTTTAACCGAAGAAATAAGTTGAATTTAGGCATTTATATAACCTTAAAATGATATTAAAAGCTCATTTCTTGATACATTTAAAGTTCGATTCAATTTAGCTATGACTGGATTTCTTATGCATGAAATAAAATAATCATGCCCTAGATTTTTTGTTTACATTAGACTGAATCGGATTACTCTCTAGTTTATTCAAACACTGAGGGAAATTCTACCACCAAATTACCTCCAACAAATTGCAAGATCTACATTTAGAACGAAGAAGTCTTGGAACTATTTGTAAATCTTCTTGAAGTCTAGTATTTTCTTTCAGCAGATGTTTAAATCAATGTCCAAGTGCTATGAACACAGCTACATTTGAATTCTAGGAACACTCGTTTTCTTTCTTTTGGGTTGCATTTAACAAGCCATAAAAACAAAAGCTTTATTTCCTTCAATCCATTTAGACAGCTTTAAAAAGTAAATGGATTTAGTTTAGTTTTTTTTTTTTCTTACTCTCGTAATAAAAAAGGAATGTCCTTTGGATTTACACAAGCTCCACACACAAAAAAAGTAAAAGTAAATCTTTATGTTCCCTTTTATTTTTGTTTTTCATCTGGGAAATAAAGGAGACTATTAAAATGGTCAAATGTATCTTTCAACCAAGATACAAACAATGAAATAAAATAAACTCAAAGAGTGAATTTTCGCATGCAAAGCATGGACTGAAATCAATTTATGGTTCTTCTATTAAGTAACAATAAAAGTACAAAAATTTTTTAACGAGAAACAATATTTGTAATATATTTATAAAAAAGTGTAAGAAAGAATGCTTGTTATCATACGAAAACCTGACGTTGTTTTGGCTTGATGTTTTTGAAGCGAAGGCAACAAATTGTTGAAGCCTCAAAATGCTTAGGCAAGAAATTAGGGATTTTTCCTTGTTTTTATTTTAAAGTCTACTTTCACAGAATAGCTTTTGAAACATTTATTGACTGATAATGTGGCTTTATTTTTAAGTCGGCTTTCAGAGTAGAATTTTATCTTTGTATACCGTCTGCTGATAAAGTTTTATTTTGGAATTGGCTCTCGCTGTATAGTTTTTGAATTATCTCTCAGCTGCTCTTATAGTTTTATTTTGGAGTGGGCTTTCACAGTATAGCTTTTGAAATATCTATCGTCAGCAGTTGTAGTCTTTCCCTTGGAAATTACAGTGTTATTTCTTAACTTGTACAGAATTTTTTTTAAAATAAACCAAACAAATTAAAATATAGTTTGTTTAATCGACAAAGGATGTTGGTTCAGGGGTAATTTCAACTAATTAAAATAAGATTATTAGAAAATAATGCAAAATGTTGTCATATTTGGCGATTTATCGTCAACTAACGTTACTATTTGATTTGCAAATTATTCATTCTCTGAATTCTTACGAATTGCCTTAAGTAATTTAAGTCATTAATCAGTTTAAAGCAATTTGAAACAATCACAAGACTATCAGATCGAATATGCGTCGATATTTAGAAAACAGATTGGTTTTTCACACACACACACACTAGAAAGAGAGAAAGAAAGCGATCTTTTGATTATTTTATACCAGTTTAAACTGGTGAAATATACATTAATTAAGAAAAATAATAAGCTTAAAAATAGTAATGTTCTCACATGATAACTTGAAATTTGTGTCAGTAGATTTCAATTTTTAAATATCTTTATTTTAAATATGAAACAAATTGCAGCTAAACATTTTCATACCTAAAACAAATGGATCGGATTGTATAATACTTGGAATTCATGCTAAATAGAAAATTTGAAATATAACTTTTTATTGTAGAGCAATTTTGGTTTGTTAAATTATATAAATATTTTCTCAATTTCTTTCATTTATTTGCATGTCTTTTTATATTATTTAGAAATTCTCGAATTTTTTACTATAATTTTACTGTCGCTCATATTTTCGTTTTAAGCGTCGTTCAGAAATACATTTTTTAATCATTTCATAAAGTACTTCCAAGTGAAATATTGTTCTGTTTTCAATTTGGATTTTCTGCGCTTATTAACTTTATTAAATTTTTACCGCATTTTTTTTTTTTTTTTCATCTTCCGTTATTTTCTTTAACGTAAAATTTTGCACTTCAATATTTATTTTTGCTGTGAAATATTATTTTTTTAATATAAGAAAATACTTCAAATTCGTCCGATACTTTTATGTAGCGGCAGACGATTTTGATATATGTTGTCATTGCAACCATCGTAAGAAGATAAAAATTTAAATAATCGTCTGTCTTCGCTTTATTTTAAATATGTTCATTATTATTCATTCTATGTTATAAATAGAGGAAGCAAATTGCCTTATGTAGCTGTACAACAGCTGAAAGTTTTTTTTTTTTTTTTAATAATAGAAAACTCACATCATTTTAAACTTTGTTCGTACGAAAGCCTAGTTTGGTAATGACATCATAAGAAAATTTCATGCGTATACGAGAAATATATTGTCAAAACTTTACATGAAAATAAACTAGTAAATAAGTATCAATAAAATATTATTGCTCTTTTTGTGCAACAGATCTTATTATTGGATTTAGTTATTAAATAATTTGGTGTTTTTAAGGATGACCAAAAAATTAAATTATAAATTGTGAATTTTGGGTGATTAAAACATCATATATTCTTATAAAATTCTTTATTCGACTGAAATTTAACATATTATCCTTTTATAAGGTAAAATTAGACGCAACCAGCACAAGACTAGAAAATGAAAGAATATAATTTGAATATCGTCACTTTTCTCCAGACTTAATACTGTTAAATAACCATAATGTAGTCGCCTCAAATAAGTTTTAGGAGAAGTGCTATTTGCAATAAAAGAAGATATAAAACCCTTTTCTCAATTGATTTTGCTCAAGTAGATTTTTTTAATAATGTAAACACAATTCTCAGTTGATAGGAAAAATGTATCGATGTAAAACAAATATTTACTGAAAAAATATGACTTGCAAGAGCAATATTTGTTTAGATAAAGTATCATTTACATTTAATTTATTCTCTTATTTCTTGAAATTTTTTCATAAATTATTAAGTTGTATCTTATTCCTTTGAGAAATGGAAGACAATATTGAGATAATTAAAAATAAAGTTAATATTTGGGCATGCAAATCTTAGTTCATTTTTGATTTTATAAAATACTAGACGCCTTTGGCGACCAGCTGGTTCGCCAAGAGTAATGGGGTCTAAGATTTTCAATTAAATACTTATGTGCCTTGCTCTCTTTATAATTTCTCTGCCAGATATATTTTAACTTCGAAATTCACGTAACACTGATTTACTAAATTAATGATATAGATGTTGCAAACGATCATAGAAACCTTTGTATAGTATTTCTTTTTTAGAAAACATAACATTTAATATTTATTTAATTTCATCCAATCACGTGGTGAATGTTACATTTTTTTATTTAATTTGCAGTCAAAGTTAATTTATTTTTTAATTTGAACTTCTGTCAGTATGATTTCAACAGTTTAATAAAAGCTATATTTTCCCTTTGCTCGTTCATTATTTATTTTAGAAAATGTCACATTTTATATTTCTCTTATTTTATCCAGTCACGTGCTAAAAGTTGTATTTCTTTAGATTTAATTTGTAATGATAGTTGTTTTTTTGTTTTTTTAGTTTGAACTTCCGTCAATTGGATGGCAACATGCTGATAAAACCTAATTTTCCCCCCTTGAAGTGCTCGTGCTGATTAAATTTTATTGTTTTGCCCGAAATATATTGTTGTAAAACATGGTTAAAATATTTCTTTAAAAATTCGTTAAAAATAGAAGCTTAAGTTATACATTAAAACAAAGATGCCATTAGAAAGCTAATTTTTTAATCTTTAAATTGATGTAAAAATCATGTTTGTGCGATAAGATTTTCGGAAGTAATAGTGGAAAATCGTCGAAATTTCACTTAAATTTTAATTAATTCAAATTCTAATTAAAAATTTGAAAAAAGGGCTCCGAGGTGCACATTTCCAAGCTCCAAGATATACATGTACCAAATTTGGTAGCTGTAGGTCCAACGGTCTTGTCTGTAGAGCGCCAACACACACACATACACATACACACACACACATTGAGCTTTATTATAAGTATAGATAACACATGCTTTTTAACTATATAATACTTTCAAGGAAATAATTGCATAAAACTAAGGAAAAATTTGTTTCTTTGAATTATCCGTTAATTTTTTTTGAATAAAATTAAGGAAATGATTTATCCAATCATGGAGGTAGTTATTTGAATACTTCATCGGAATGAAAGTCTAAAATCCACAATTAGGAAACTAATTACCTAAAGCGATTTTCTTTTCGTTTTTTCTCTTTCTAAATCCTAATACATTCCCTGACGTATCTCTTTATACCCTTTTTCTTGATTTTAGCTAAACTCAATGCGGCGTCCTTCACAAATGATATTAATAAAGTTATTTTTTATTGTAAACATTATTTTGATTTGTTCAATTTTATTTTTATTTATTCTATCAAATTGTATTGGGTCGTTCGGAAAGTCATTTCGTATTTTTGTGTCAAAATGAAAAGAAATTTTCGCTTAATGAATAAATTATTTATTAAATTATAAAATTGCCATTCTGGTCTAATACCTTTTGCCATTCTGGTCTAATACCTTTTGGTAGTAACATGATTACACGCTCATAAAAGTTTTGGTCTTTGCTGTAAAAAAAACTGATCGAGGTGGTTTTGGCCTCCTCATTTGAAGGAAAAAAATTTTCAAATCAGTTCTGGTACTGATGTACTGTTAACACATCTTCTCCACACATATTGGCTAATTTATTTCTGGTTTGAACAGCATTTTTACCTTTTATAGCAAAAAAGAAAAAAATGACGAAAATGCTGTTTATTGCTCTCCATATTTAAAAGGGCACCATCCAAAAACTACTGCGAAGAATCAGCTGCACTTTTTCACACTCAAGCCTTGCTATATCAGCTCTTAAAACATAAAATGATTTTGCGGTTTAAGTATGAAATTGGGTGCGAAAAATGCAATTAAATCCTTTGTCAGGAAAAAACGAAATTACTTTTCGAACAACCTAATAGATTAAAAAACAAATGAAGTTGGATAAAATAGCAATTTTGTAAGACATTACCACTTATTTAATAGATTTCATTAAAATGGGAATTGATAATAAATATTGTAATAAATTTCGGTACTAGATATGACTAAAATAAACGTACTAGAATTTTAAATTAATGAATGAACTTCGTTCAAAATGCAATTTTGCAGGAAATTTGTTTACTCAGATTACGACAGGTTTAAAATATAATACTTCTCACAAAATATTTACATTTGTGATGAAATTTCTGAATTGTTAAAGTATTTAACTCCCAAAATAAGTAAAACATTATTTCTACTTCTTCTTTTTTTGGAAGTCATTTTAATTAATAGTAGAAAGGCAAATATAGTTGATTAGCAAAAACTAGTATTTATAATTAAATCTTTCAATGCCCGTTTACTATTTTAGATTTTTAAAAAATTAAAGAACTTTTTGCGAAACTTTCATTCTACTCATAACAGCACAATCCTAATTATCGTGATAAAGAAAATACATCTTTTAAAAGTTTCATATTTTGCAATAAAATGGATAATATATTATTAAGTTTAATCTATGATGATCTACAACTTTCAATTCACATTTTCTCTGTACCTCGCAGTGCTTTTTAGAAGTTAACTTTGAATTTCGACACCTAATGGCGTGATAAAAATCTTCTCATTTTATGTCTAAGCAACATTCTTATGACTATAGCTCTTGCTGTCATAATCTTTAAGACAAAAAAAATTTGAATTATTTTATTTCCTTGTATTTCTTGTACCTTAGATGGTTCTCAAAATTCTTCTGAGTTACATAATTCATGTTTTTCTGGGAAAGACTACTGAATTTCTTGCTGCAAAATACTCTGTTTTAAAAAAAGTCTGTAAAAAAATTCTTCTATCCTTTTAAAGAAGTAAATTGGAAAACTAGAATAATAAGAGGAGTGGGATGAAAGCCAAAAGACAGAAATATATTCACAATTATTCGTGGAAAAAAATTATTTTTTATAAATAGAAAATGTTACCATTATATTCATGTTCAAAACTTAAAAGAAGCTTCATATATCAAGATGCCTTATGATTTTAAAGATTTTCATTTCGAGAAATTTGACAAATGTGTCTGTGAGTCAAAGGGTTAAGAAATTTTTCACGGATAAGTGATAGTTGATGAATTACAATTTTTCACATCATAATAAAAGGTAATTTTCATCCTGAGAATGATTTATTACCCAAACCTTATTCAATGTTGTTACAAAGTGTCACATCAATTCTGATTATGAATACATTTTTTTTTGTTTAACAACCGAAATTTGAGAATTTATTATTTCTAAACCAATTGCAAGGAATCTCTGAATTTTCTAAGTATGTTGTTTAAATGCTTGTCAGTATAGTTCATATGCGATGATTAGAATTTTCATTTGAGTATAGACAATTAAACTGTTAGAAAGTTCTATAACAACTTTTTTCTTATTTAGTGGTTTCTAACTTCAGCCATTTAACTGCTACTAAGCATAAATTCCTTCTTTAGTTTATTTATAATAAATTACTCAATGAGTACTAAAGTAAAAATTTTGATGTTGTTTTAGTGATTTTAATGACAGTGGTAGAACTTAAAGATGTACATTTTAGGAGAAACTCAAACATTTCGTTCAATAAAATAGTCAATAAAGTGGTTAACTAACACAAAACAATCCAATATTTTAGATAGAAATATTCGGAAAACCTTTGGTTTTTATAATGGTTTGAAATAATTCACCGACTTCTGCCTCTTTCCGATTCCGCAACTTTTTCAATCACAGTCGAGATATTATATTTAATGTGCTACAACTAGGTAAAAACATTTAATAGTCATTAAAAAACTAATTACTGCAGTTAAAAATTCAAAAGAAATTACATAAGAAAAATAATTGAAGAATGGTGCTGTACGTAATCAAAAAATAGCTTCTTTAATACTCTCAGGAACAAAAATTAATGAAATATTATATTAATAGATGGCGTGATAATATCTCCTACACTCATCAATTAGTAGGTCGAAATAGTCAAACTAATATCGACAATTTTTAACGGTCTCATTTCCCTTTGACTAAACCTAATAATTAATCCAAATGAAGAAAGTATTAAATTTCAAAATTATATTTGGTATCTTATTTGATATTGCATGCCAAATCCCTATTTTACAAAACTCAAAATAATTCTTTTATACTTAAATACAATACAATTTAAGCAGGAAATAAAATTTTGAAGATAAAAATAACAACCACTAGACAACAAATTAAAAAATCAGTGCAGAAATGTTAAAAAAATTGTTTGAGAAGTAACACATAAACACTTTTAGGTGAATTATTATTTACTGATTGCCCTTTTTTTGCCTAATGTGCCTCAGACATCAAAATTAATTAATGACAATCTATTTTTCCCCACTCATTTTCCATGAATTAAACATTAATAAAAAAGTAACTTGGTATTTTTATAAGTAATTAATTAGTTTAACACCTTTTAATTCAGCCCCCGCAATTTCAGACACATTTTAATTAAATGTTTATAACCCGTATACTGATAAATTAATTGGGAAATTAATCAAATTTCCCTTGATATGTCGATGCTTTCATTAAACCAGTGAAGCATAAAAGCTTTCTTATCACCACGTTTATGTTCAAAGAGCAAATACGAGATAAAACAATGCCGTTTTTTATGATTCTTTTTAAGAAAATTATTTTGAAATGTCAATAATGTATTTTATTGATATTTTCCAAGCATTTTCCTGACATTTTTTTCACTTCTTTTCGAACGAAAATACTTATATCTGGAATGTATTTTACTTATAGTTATTGCTTATTCTTATTTTTGGATTTTTTGATGTGTATTTTTCATTAAACTTCCAGTTAATTACTGACTGCTTTGTGAGCTATAATGAGGCACTGATTTCGATTATACGTCATGGGATTGATGAATCCTTTCAATATTTGTGGATTATTTATTTATTTTTCTTGGTTAAATAGAAGAAAAATTTACATTTAAAGGAATATTTGCCAAATTTATTTGCTCTGTAGATACTAAAAATCTAATAATTATATAAATGCTCCTATGTATTCTAAAATATTTAAAATTATGAATTCAAATACATTGCTTAATTTCCTGACTGTAATAAATATACATTTTTCCTTTCACATAATTACTTCTTTTTAGAATATTCTCTCAAATAATAATTTATTCATGTCGTAATATTATAAGTATATAGTTATTTGGTATATTTCATAGAAAAACTGCTATATTAATTTATGAATACAGTATTTATTTCTTATTAAACAACTTTATGCTAATGATTGAATAACAATTTAAACTTTAATTAATTATAGTTTCATCTATCTTATT
>JAPMOQ010000859.1:74678-86526 GCA_026543055.1 Argiope trifasciata | reverse complement strand
ACTACTATGGAACCAACTACCACAACCATGGAACCAACTACCACTACCATGGAATCTACTACCACTACCATGGAATCTACTACCACTACTATGGAATCTACTACCACTACCATGGAATCTACTACCACTACCATGGAACCAACCACCACTACAATGGGATCTAACTCTACTGCAGCGTGAGCAAAATACAGCCATCAAAACTAAAAAAATATGGATCGATAATTTTCAAATTGGAAAAAACTGAATAATTTTAATTGTGAAACGAATAATAATGGCAAACTATGCTATTTTTAATAAATCTTTAAGACATTGAAAAAATAATAAAAAGTTATCACTTCATCTTAGAAAACTCATGAGAATGTATTGAAAATTTATAATTCAAAATGAATTTCAAGCCCAACAGAAATATTTCTTTCAACCAATTTAATTTGTTGGTTTTAAGTCATTTAAACAAAAGGAATCAAATGATCTATAGAAAGATTACCAGAATCCATGAATTTCTTTTTCACATAATCTTAAAAACAGCGGTGGGGACAGAACTTTCATCTTATCAAATAAATATGTCATGTACTTATACAAAATGCTGAAAACATTTGAAATTATTTTATTTATTTTAAAATATTAGTATAATAAGAAAATATTTAAGAGTTATTAAGAGTATTTAATAAGAATTAGTTTAATTACCATTTAAGAAAAGAAATAATATTTAAGATTTTTTGCTGTTGACTTATTGGTCATTGAATTTCTGAAGGAACATAGAAAAAAAAAAAATGAAAGATTTCTTCTGGAACAAAAATAACAATTTTTTCGATCATTTTATTCGGAGAAACGATTTTTTTTATCAGAAAGGTTTCTTTCCTCACAGCCTATTAGATTCTCTAACTATATTTCAGAATTTTTGAATTTAACTTTATAATAAAGTCAAAATACAAATTAATTAAAAAAGCAAAGAACATTTAAACACACATAAAAAATCTGTGGTGTCATTTACATTATAGTGCAATTAGAAACAATAAATGTCACATGTAAGACTCGGTGTTAGAAATATATTTAAAATAAATTCAGAAGGTCATATATGAGAAGATGTGCAATGATAGAAAACTTTTATATTCCTGCAATTGTTGGTATTAAAAAGATATTTTATAATTTCCTTAGAATTTACAAAACATTATATTAATTTTATCTTTAGTATATACTAAAGATTTTATTGCAACAAAGATTTTCCATAATTTCTATTTTCTTGAATTGATTATTTTTAATATCGAATAGAAGCATTTACTACTTTAATGAACGCTTCTAAATTAGGCTTACCAGTTATTACCAGTTATTGGTAGGACTCAAGAAAAGCAAGACGAGTTATAATCGCTTAAAGAAACATGCAGTAACTCTATCTGGTTAAATAATGTAAGGTGATTAAAATAAAATAAATATTCAAATGCTGAATGCAAAACTGTTTTAAACGTTACGTAAATAGTTTTATTAAACAAAATAACAAGCTAATAGTATTTTATATACATAAAGCAATTCTCCACTACAAATTTCTGCAGTTATATCAGGGATGCACTCTTGATTTTGCATGTTTTCTAGAAAACTACCCGTTTTCTTAAGCTTCGAACTACACATAAAGCTTTCTGTAGCTTGCAGGACATCTTACATGGTTAAAAAATCGAAACAAGACTCCAAGCGTTTTAGAATTCCGTCAATTTCGTTCATTCTCTTCTCTTCACATCATCATTTACAAACTATTGCCAGATTCCAAAAGGATTACAGTGGATCGTCAGGTATTATACAAATTAATATTAATAAAATATGTTTATCAGAGAGAAAAAACGTTTGCTTTTACTTTTAATAATATTTTAACAGAAATAAAAATGGTGGCAGTTATAAAATGTCTGAAAAGGAATCGTCTGCCTAGTGTCTGTTAACAGGTTAGGACATTTACAGAACACTTGGCTTTGTTATCCAATGACTGCGTTCTCTTTTTGAGGAATTTCGTTCATCACAAAATCATTTTTTAAACTCATTCTTTGCTACTTCATTCAAGCGTCCTCTTTTGCATCTGCCTCAAAGCATTGTTTGGGATCGATGCACTTTTCGTCGGGCCCCCTGACTAGTCCCTCTTCGCACACGCAACCCGGAACACAAACACGGTTACAGGGAAGAGGTTTCATCCAATTGGTGCAGTTTCTCTGGCAGTGCGCTCTGCAAAGGTCGAAACTTTCTTTGGGTGGGCATCCCACGTGATCAACTGAAAGAGAACAGAGTTCGGGAATATCAACATGCGTCACACACTATGCTTTGAAATGTGATATGAAATTTGTCATTATTTTCAATGAAGGGGTTAAAAAACATTTCTCTTTTCGTTTTCGTTTACGATATATTGGGTTGGGGAATAAGTTTTTGGCGTTTTTATATTTACGTTGTTTTAAAACTATTTTTTTGATGTTTGACAAAGTGTATGGTATTCATTCGATAGAGCACTTTCTGCTCGACAAAACGGTACTAATCGTCTTTCTGAGTCATTTCATTTTTAATCATTTTTCAGGCTTAGAAACGGAATATCCGGGAGGTAAAAATCAACCCCTGCTCTTCTTTGCTTTTCATCCAGGCCAAAATGCTGCTGAAGCAGAACGGGACATTTGCAACGAATACGGAGAAGGTGTCATAGGCGAGGCTGTAGCACGGAAATGGTCAAGCCTGACCTCCATCCAAAGAAGACCATGATCTGCGTTTGTAGGGGGGGGACTGGGAGGGCATGGTGTACTGGGAAATACTCGAAAGGAATGTCACGGTCACTAAGAAGCTCTACATAGCAAAGATGCACATTATGAAAGAGACTATGCGACTGAAAAGGCACCGTCGACAAGGCCAAACCATACTCCTTCGCGACAACGCCAGGCCCCATGTTGCACAAGTCGTCAAAGCCGCACTCCGAGAGCTTGAATGGCGGTCTTTCCCCATCCCCCGTATTCTCCGTATCTTGCGTCGTCGGATTACTATCTTTTTCGCTTCCTGTCGAACCATATGAGGGCCGTTACCTTCGGCAATAAAGAGGGTCTTAAAAACCAGACCGTGTTATTTTTGGCTGAATGGCATCGACAAATCGGTCGAGAGGCGGGAAGACTGAATTTTCATAAACAACAGCGGGGAATACATTATAGATTATTATTACTAATGATTTTCTTTGAAAAAAAGTCTTTGATAAAAACGCTACGAGCTTATTCCCCAACGCAATAAATAAAAACTATCGTAATCTTTCGAAACACATATTTGGAATTATATCTGTGTCTTCGTTATAAATTTAACGCTTTGAGCTAGACGGACGGAATTTGGCTTTAAGGTATCCAACAACGTTCAAAGGAAAATTTTTGAAAAAATTATTTTTTAAAAAGCTATTTAAAACTATGGTTTTTAAATTTATTTACATTTATAACAAAAAATTACAATAGGTACAAAAAATTATTTGAAAATATAATATATTTTGAGAAACAGGAAAGTTTGTTGAAAATTTTAATGAAATTTAAGCAAAAATGGTTGACATTCTACACAAAATGGTACAAAAATCCTATTTTTCTTTGTACATAAGTTATAGAATAAAATGAACCAAAATCTAAGAAAAAATCTTCAGATGCAAAGAAGTTATGGGCAAAAATTTACATATATATGCATTTTTTCCATAAGTTCACAACTTAATTCTTCTAAAAACACCTATAAAGGAAAAAGCGTTTCATCAGCATTAAAACTTTTGGTTCATTTCATTGTCCAGATCGTTTAAAAGAAACGCTGCAATTTTTATGTAAATACCTTTATCAGTTTTTGAGATATCATGTTAACAGTGCAGAATTTTTATGAAAATTAAAATTGAAGTGAAAGACAAATTTTAGCTGAAAAAATATGCGATCCTGGATGATAGGTCAGACTTTCCTTTTCTTAGAAAAGATGAACAGTTAGTAAAAAATAATATTAAAAATAATTATATTAATAGTATTAAAAAATCGCCAATGTGACTAATAATTAGTGTTTTCAACGCAGTCAGATACTTTAACACTAAATTTATAGATTTCTATCAAGTTTTGAACAAAATCCGTTATGAGGGGGTTTGTCCATTCAGCTGTTCAAATATAAGTTAACACGATAGTTACAAAATGAAGAGATCTAGAGGGATAAAATTTGCTACACGTAGTTAATACCTATATTGTAAAAACTGAACAAACTTTGAGCTAAATTCAATTAGAAGGGATAGATATGTACTATCAGAAACATGTAAAGGCGATAACTCAAAAACGTTAACTATTTTGACTCTAACGCTTGACTATGTGAAATTTCGTGTGCTATTTTGGGGCTACGAATATGGTTCTATATAGAATTTGGAGCGTGATTTTGTGACTACAAATATAGTTTTGTATCAGATTTGGTACATGATTTCGGGGCTACGAATATAATTCTATATTAAATTTCGGTTTCAGCCAGTTGAAAAAAATGCGTCGAAAACACGAATTCGGCTTTCGAATGCTATTGATCGCATGATAGGTATTAACCACCAAAACTACCTCTAATTTTCTTGAAATAGATTCAGTAAAAATTGCTGAATTCAAGCTGATGGCGAGAATTTCGTAACTATTGTGCATGGCATTCTCTGGAATAACATCTTTATTAGAGAAGATGCGAGTAAGTTTTGGGGAAACCCCTCCTGTTGGTGATAAAAAGGAAGAAAAAAATATGAACTTTTGAAAGACTACTACAATTCTTAAAAATTAATACTAATGCACATTTATTCATTCATTCCCATTAGCAGCAGCGTACTTTAAACATTAGCCAACGATATTTTAATCTCCATTGCATTATATTTTGTTTAGAATTAGCTAGAATAGTCGTAGAACTGGTTGTCCAATTGAATTCATTCAAAACTAGCTGGTATACGGCGCGTTGCTGCCACCGAAAAAAATATTATTAAGTGCAATTAATCCATCATTTGGCAATGTTTCACCGAAATAAGATGAACGGCATGACAGTATGTAAAGCACGAACAAGCAAATATTCATTTTTATACATTAGATTGGTGTATTCTTTATGAATTGTAAAACTTGGGGTCCTTTGGAATGGTATTGAAAGAAACTATTTATTGTATCTCTTGACTTGCTTAACATTCGTTCAGAACTCTTAAGTTTCATTTTAAAAAAGGCGATTGAAATATTTTCTTTTAAAATTTGATTAAATATAGAAAATATATTTATACCATAAAATCGTTTATATAGTTGAACAATAATTTTTGAAAATTAAGATGGTGCAAAATTATTTATACCATAATATTTTTGCTAGTTACAGTGAAAAACGCTTACATTCAATAAAAATTAAAAACCCCCAGGATTAGTCTCCCAAAATTTGCTCGTATAATCTGTCATAAAGTGGTTACCTCTGAGAATGACTTGTAGGACATTTGCGTACTATAGCTATATAGTATGAACCCTTTCCGAAGAATCTATTGTCTCCTCGGCGAGTGATTTGGAGACGAATCTAAGGAAGGTGAGATGTGATCGGAATAGAACTCGGGACCTTTTGGGTTTGAAGCCTGGTAACAGAGCCACAGAACTAAAGCAATGGCTCAATCTCGTATATGTTATCTGGCTTATTAAGATGTCACCACAAATCCTTAGTCAATAGATGCGGTTGAGATTCGAAATTTTTTTTAAAAGATAACTGTACCATCCCTATAATCCTCCCGTAGGTATAAGTAATAAGCAGTCGATGTTTAATCGCGATCGGATGAACTGTTTAAGAAAGCAAAAGGGACATTTAGACAAACATTCATTTTTATTTATATAGATTGCATGATCGACCGCGTACTTTGAACTTTCAGGCATGCATGTTCCTTACTTATTTGCATTATGGACTTATATCACATATCTTGAGATTAATGCTTGCTCGAATCATTTTTAGCCTTCAATAGTTTGAAAGAAAAGCAAAAATACGAAACAGAAAAAACATTTTTATCTTTATGTTCAGTGTTTGTTTCTTTGGTACCTTGAGTATTTTGGAGATGGAAGTGAATGGACTTACCTTCAGACATACCTGTTTCCGAAGATCTTTTCAATGAGCATTTTTGTTGGGAGATGCATTTGTTTTCGGGCCCCCTGACCATCCCTTTTCTGCAGACGCAGCCGGAGACGCAGACTTTCGAGCACATCAGGACGGCATCTTTGTAGTTTGTGCAATTCCTTTGGCAGTGAGCGTGACACTCGCTCATCTCCTCGTCAGCCGGGCAACCCGTACTCTCTGCTCCAAAACAAAAACAGAATGCTAGTATATCTGTACCTGTAGCGATTGGCGATAGCTAAACCCGAACTCGTGACCTCGTGGATGAAAGCCAGGAAACATGATTACACCACCAGGGCCGTCACCTAGGGGTGATCTAGGGGTGCGGTACGTGATATGCACCCGCGTCTCACTACTGAGGGGGTCACCACCGTGATTAAGAATTGAAATAGTATTCTGAACAATAACAATGTTTAGCATACTAAAAGTCTTCAAGCTTGTTTCCATGTGGCTGGTGCCTTTATTAGGAAAAGATCGCAGCGATATCTATAAAAAGGCGGTTAAAGTTCATTTATGAATAAAGAAATCCCCGTCAGACATGTTCAGACAGAGCGACGTGCTCGTCGCCCAGAAGTCGAGGCTGAGGCTGGGTTCGAATGTAAACCATCAGCTGTCTACTTTTGTCTATATCTCATGTAATATTTTTTTCTCAATCCTTTACACTTCCAGTGACTAAATCTAATACGTACTGAACCCTCTTTCAGTAAATTAAAATGAAATGAAGGATTCTCTTCGGTCAAGCATATAGGTATGATGCTTAAACGTGTTTGCTGTACTAAGTATTGAAAAAGAATTGAGAAAAATCGCCATTTTACTGGAGTAATGAATAGTAAAAACAAAATCACGCATCATTAAACAAATATGCAAAAGATCATTATTTTTTTATTTTGCTAAAAATTTAGGGCCCTAAATGCTTTCTTGCCCCTTCATAGAGAAGGCCGGCTATGTTAACCACCACATCTTGAGGATATTATCTTGCCTAGCTACCACCCATTAGGCCCGAATTCGCGATCTTACTGTTCGCAACCAAATGACATGACCTCAAGACTAAAGTAACCACCCAATCTTAAGGATGTCATCTGTCTTATAAACCTTCCAGTACATACCCATTAAAAATTTTTAAGCTGTACGGAATGAAAATAACCGAAAACAATTGTTTTAATCCTTTATAAACTGTTCAGGCCTTAAAATGTATTACTAAGGACTACTTACAATGCTATGATGCAAGCGCATCTGTATGAGGGAAAGGAATCGATATGGGAAGAAAATAATTTTTTTCTCTGCCGCCATCCATTGGAAGAGATTTCTTGAGGATGATCTTTTAGGAGATATCTTGAGTATTTGATCCCTTTTCTTACTGCTCAGTTTCAAAATCGATCTTGGAAGAATATCAGCAACCGGAATAAGAGTCGTGTTTCTTTCGATTAATATCCCTGATTTCTCGCATCGATAAATACTAGTAAACATGAAAATAATTTTAACTATCAATTTTCAAATATAAAGCTCATATTAAGCTGAGACATTCCTTTTGATTAAGTGTTGAGATTTTTAGTAAAAATTCCACTACGCATTGCAATGATTGCTGGGTTGCAAAAGTATTTATAGTAGGTTGACACCTATTTGTGGGAATTTGCCTACGTACATGCAGAATTTAAATTTCAGAAAGTCGAAGGAAAGTTTAGGCATTTGGTGGTTTAGTTTAGTTTAGTTATATTAACGTCCCGTTTAAAGCAACACGAGGGCTATTTTGGGACGGACCTCGTCCTTTTGAACCACGGTCAGATGACGAGGACGACACCTGAAATGGCACTCCCTTCTCCACATCACACCAGCGGGAGGACGTTTGGCCTGACAGATTTAAAGTGCCAGAGACCCCCTCACACGGCGGTTCTTCGGTGGAATCGAATCTCGAACCTGAAACCCTCCGGTTCTGAAGCCAAGACCTTACCACCAGGCCCCCACGGCCCATTTGGTGGTTGATCCATGGTGAATAGATGCTGTAAATAGATCCGAATTTTTTTAATGCTTTAGATTATTGTATTATAGCTATAACCTTCGCGTAACGGCAAGCAATAAATAGTCGAAGTTTTATCGCAATCGGACGAGCGGTACGGCAGCGCAAAAGAGACAAATATTCATTTTTATTTTTATAGATGTACATTACCACAATATGGCCTAATGTGATCTTAAATCTGTTGATGTACGAAATAGGCAATAACTTTATATTCATCCTGCATTCTTTCTGATTGGAACATAAGGTATTATTATTTCTAATAAAACGTTCCTAATTGCCAAACTCTTTATCTGCAATCTCAGATTAAAAATGCTCTTTGAAATCCCAATCATTCTTAGAATTTCATCCATACCTGTGTCGTGCGAGCTCATTTGCCGTAGACATAACCGTAAGGAATCTATACTCCATCTCGCATTGGAACTGGCCCATTGCATGACGGTAAAATAACGAGCGTTACATGGAAAAGGTTGGGAAAAAATAAACATAGACTTTCTTAGCCATAGGACAGTTTCTTCCTTTCTTTTTGGAATTCGGAATTGTATATAAAATAAAAATTGATGCTGCCAACACTTTAAAATAAACAATAACAAAAGTGGCAGTGGCCACCACTTTTCGAAATTTTAATTTAACAAACACATTATTAAGAATAAAATATAATATTATTTAAGAAGTTAAATATACACGAAATAATCCAAACTTTAAGATAACAAAAGTGGGTGTTGTCACCACATTTTAAAAGATTAATTTAGAATAATAAATAAAGGAACAAAAATCGTTCCGAAATGGAAAGTTGCCATACCTGCAATTGAAATTTTATTTTCCGAACCATGGCAGTTCTCCTTTTTTATGCACTTATTGTCTGGTCCCCGAACGTATCCGCTGTCGCAGACGCACCCCGGGACACAGAGGAAAGGGCAGGCCACCGACCTGTTGAGGTGGTCGCAGGTTCTCTGGCAGTGTGCCGAGCAACGGGCGAAGTGCTCATTCGGAGGACAGTGAACACCTTAGGAAATAAAAAGTGTTAAAATTAGCAAGTCGATAGAGTTGAATTGGACGACACAAGCCAAAATGCTTGAGTCGCGTTGCATTGTGGACTTTGGAGATAAAACTTTGTGGCCCGAGTGTGTCCACTTCGAAATCTGTAGAGAGTTGTCTGATCGCGATGTAATGACTTGATCTCGATAGATGAAAGAATACTCAGAATTTTGTTGACACTTCTTTATTTTACAGCCCTATACATGTACAAAGAACAATTCGTTCTTATCTTGATTAAATAATTGCTATTTACATCACAACAGTCCAAGTTGAAGGGTTTTACTTGAAGATCAGTTCTCCATTAAATAGTAAACACAACACCATTGGGTTGGTCAGTCAGTCATCGTTTCAGGCGGGGTTCCAAATCTACCGGACTCGTGGGTGTACTCCAGCTGTCTCCCAGAAACCTTTCTCTCCTCATCCTATTTTATCTTAGAGAAAATCTACGCCTCTTCTTCTCCAGTGACTACTTAGTCCTCTCTTCCGGGCAATCCTATCCAGCTAAAGGCCATTTCCAAGGGCGTCAGTTTGTCTTCGGAAGGTAATGAAGGCACGCCGAAAAGTCTGGAACATGGGTTCTGCTTACAATAGGGAAAAGCGGCATGTCTGGATGTTCCATCGTCTCTGAAAGCGCTATCACTGTCTTCTGGACGAGGAATTTCCACGTGTGCTCTTTCAGCTATAGATGCCCCAGGTCCCGAAAGGAGAACATCTGCAATATCTGGTAATCTAAAGGTGTCGAGCAAACACAAAGGTACACAGCTGGCAGAAATATTTTATCACTAAAGGGGGGTCGGGGAATGTTATAGTTCTGGTTGCCAGCTCCAGGGAGACTTTCCGCATACCGCTCGTGCACGGGGGCCCACCTCCAAGAATAACAGAAATCTTACCTGATCCGGGCGGCGATTTCTGAGAAGAGTAAGGTAGCCATCATGTGCAATATCCTTATGGCTGCCATTTTTGGCTGGACCATCAACCATTTCATTTCCGTGCACATTCACATGCGAGAGAACCCAGCGAATGGTGATCTTAACATTGGCAATCAGGCGATTCAGAGGCAGGACGATGTTCCTATTGTCCTACCGTCACGAGAGAAACCTAGTAACCCAAAATGTAGCTGTCAATCGGCTTGAAAATGAGATATTCTATTACATTTTGGGAGTGAAAGAAAGGGCCGTATTTCCATTGCCATCACAATGAGCAGTTAGGAAGCGGATATCTTCTTTATCACTAGCGAGATGAATTTCTCGCCAAATGGAGAGCGCTTGGTTAGCCAAATGTTATGGTCTGTTTTAATGCCTAATTCCCTCCTTACTTAGACTCGTCTACATATGGCAACCATCTTCAGGGGTTTTCTCGTGATGTTAGGACATTAGTCATGAGATCCCCATGCCTCCACCATTCAGATAAATGTTAAATGGAACTTCGGCTGTCACTCAGAATCCAAACGTCAGGGCAAACACTCTCAGTCATGCAAAATCTCTAAGCCTTCTCGATAGCTACTAGTTCTGTACGGAACACTGAGCAGTGAGGCCGTGGTAGCCTGGTTGGTAGAGCATCAGTTTCGCAACCGAAAAGTCAAGGGCTCTGTCCCCGTCTCGGCCAAAGACCGCCGTGTTAGCTCATGGCAGTGGGGGCACGTTGACTGCAAAGTCCTCCATGTTCCCATGACAAACGATACCTCTGGGGGTATTGAATCAGGGATGAGTCGGTCTCTGATTGGGATCTCAATTCTGACAGGTGGATGGATGAATGATTCCTCCTAAAAAGGGATGTGTCGTGTGTGTTCGAGCAAAGTCGTCCTTTTACCTGAACGGTGCTCGTGAACAACGAAAGGCGCACACTTCTGCCTTCATTCGAAGGAGCTACTCTCATTCAGCTTGGTATGACCAAGTGTCATTAGATCACTGAGCAGTTGTCAGGGTTTCCTACACAAATTCAGATGCCTTTTTCTTTTTTAACAAAAAAGTCCAATACCCGAAATATGACCTTCACCCATGCTATATAAATTTCTGCTACATTTTACCAAACTAGGACCTTGAGACAGGCACTCAAATTTTATATGTTCCTAAATGATGATTATAAAATCTAATTATTTAGCTTCAACCATTAACAAGGTGACCCTATATTATAACTCCAAGTGATCCAACATTTCATATAGCTGAAACCAGCCTCCTTTGACGATCAACTTGTTCTTCCAGATTATTGACATTTTATGCCGTTAAGTAATGATGTGGAGGGCATATTTTAAAGAAATGCCGCTCTTGTTATTTGAGACGGTTCAAAAACAGGAAGTGAATAAATCAAAATAAATTATAATTCGTGCAAATCGAAAAGTGTCTGAAATACGAAACAAAAGGGGAAGGGATAACCCTATGTCCAAGAAAGCCTTTTATTTTGTCCTTTTTTATTGCTGTTGAGTGGTGATCTTATTGGCTGTTGAATTTTTAATGCGTCTTACCCATTTTTTTGTTTGGCTGATTATTTATGAGCTTCTTTTTGGTTTATTTTATAGGCTGATTATTTATGAGCTTCATTTTGGTTTATTTTATTGGTTGATTATTTATCAGCTTAATTTTTATCTATTTTATTGACTGACTATTTATGAGCTTCATTTTTATTTATTTTATTGGCTGATTATTTATGAGCTTTATGTTTATTTATTTTATTGGCTGATTATTTATGAACTTTATTTTTATTTATTTT
>JAPMOQ010000859.1:54936-74668 GCA_026543055.1 Argiope trifasciata | reverse complement strand
ATGAGCTTCATTTTGGTTTATTTTATTGGCTGATTATTTATGAGCTTTATTTTTATTTATTTTATTGGCTGATTATTTATGAACTTTATTTTCATTTATTTTATTGACTGATTATCTATCGCCTGGTTCAAAAAAATTTTAGACACGCATAGAAAAATACGAGTTAAAAATTTACTTTCAGTGCCCATCAGTAGTTTCACCCACAGTACTCTATGGTAGCTCATAACAACATCAACCAGAGAATTTCTACAGGGTGTCTTTTCTGTTTTGAAGGTAGTTTTCCCGCATTACGACAATGTAATTGAACAGAGACGCTTGGTAAAGAAAATGAAGGATTATTTTAAAGCAGAAAACATTGAAACTCAGCCACACCCTCCCTATTCGCCAGATCTTGCACCCTGTGACTTTTTTCTGTTCCCCAAAATTAAAAATAAAATGCAGAAAAGCAGATTTTGCAGTGCAGAAGAAGCCGTCACAGAATATAGAAAGCAACTGGACCAGTTAAGTAAAGAGGAGTGGTCCTCATCATTTCAAGACTGGTTTGCCCGAGTGGACAAATGCACTGCAGCCAAAGGATTGTACTTCGAAAAGTTGTAAACAAATTCTGTAAATAAATTTATTGCTGGTGTCCTGGCATAGGGGCAAAGTGTCTTCCCCTTGATCTGGGCGTCCCGGTTCGGGCATGGTTGTTTTTTTGTGTTCTATCTGTGAGGCATGTGAATGAGCCCTCCCCCCTGTAAAAAGGGGTTGTGCAAGCGAATACGTGTGCCACCTTTATATGAGCTACAAGTCATACTTCTGCCCTCTGAGGGCTCCGGGGTGTTTACTCACAGAAGCTACTGCATCCTCTTTCCGTGCAAACAAGGACATCACATCTTCATCATCAAATAAATTTATTTTTTTATAGTGAAGTCTAAACACTTTTTGAACCACCCTCTCATTTATTTATGTATTATTCGTGTAGAGGGCTCCACAACAGCTGCACGAAGGTTGCGTTTTGTTTGTTTATTGTCCTAGGTCACCAATATTGCTATTTGGCGATAGCTGGGATCGAACTCGCTACCTTACGGTTCGTAGCCAGATCACATGACTGAAAGGAATCACTCAGTCTTGAGGATGTTATCTGGCTTATAAGGCTTCCACTACAATACTCCCATTCCAGTGAGACGAACGATATTTTGTTGCTGTTAATGTTAAATTTTTAATTTGTCTTACCCATTTTTTATTTATTTTATTCGTTGATTATTTATCAGCCTCGTTTTTTAAAATTTTATTGGATGATTATTTATCGCCATTTTTTATTTTATTGGTTAATTATTTTTATCGCCATTTTTCATGGGCTGATTATTTATTTATTTTATTGGATGACCATTTATTGCCATTTTTATCGACTGATTATTTATTTATGAGTTTCATTTTTATTTATTTTATTGACTGATTATTTATCGACCATTTTTTATTTTATTGGTTTATTATTTTTATCACCATTTTTCATGGATTGATTATTTATTTATTTTATTGGCTGACCATTTATCGCCGTTTTTTATCGACTGGTTATTTATTTATGAGTTTCATTTTTATTTATTTTATTGGTTGATTATTTATAAGATTCATTTTATTTATTTTATTGACTGATTATTTATCGACCATTTTTTAATTTCTGATTATTTATCGCCTTTATTCATTTAATTTGTTTTCGGGTAGAGGGCGCCACAGCAGTTGAACGAAGGTTGCATTTTGTTTATTTATCATCCTAGGTCACTAATGTTACATTTGACGATAGCTAGGATCGAACTCGCGATCTTACGGATGGGAGCCAGATAACATGACCACAAAATAAAAGTGATCCTTCAGCCTTCAGGATGTTATCTGGCTTATAAAACTTCCACTACACATATATAGTTTCTCTTACTTTGTTCCCCTTGCAGAGGTTTGCACAGTTGCCTCGGAACACATTTCCCCAATAGGTTTCTCAGGAATCCAGGGTTGCAGTCGCAGCCGGGGACGCACATATCGGGACATGCGCTGTCCAATGCGCAGGTGTTGCAGAAGTTGATGCACTCTACTTCTCGCTCATTCGGAGGACAGACAGACTCACTCTTGTGCAGTCCTTTAAAAACATTTAAAAAATATAAAAAGTTTATTAAAAATTTTGAAACATTTTTTGTTGTTGGAAACCGATAAATATTTCAGAATTTCAGATCCGATAATAATTTAGCCTTTCAGTTTTATAATTGTATTATTTGGAGTGAGAGAGTCAGAGTATTAACAATATCAGTCTCTTAGTTTAAGGTATCCGACTGCGTCAAAAACACAGGTGATCGACCATATTGACGTTTTTTATTGTTCTTTCCTTGTAGTTCAGACTTTCCAAATTGGTTTATATTCTTGGGAAAAGTAAAGCCTGACCTATCATCCAATGTCATATATTTTTCAGTCAAAATTTCTTCAATTTTCTTTCAATTTCATTTCAAAACACTTCAATTTCATTTTCATGAAAATTCTCCACCGTTAACACGATATCTCAAAAACTGATAGAGGTAGTTAATACAAATTTAAGCAGGTGTTTTAAATAACACGGGTAATGAAATGAACAAAAAGTTCCTTGCCGGCGAAATATTTTTTCATTTATAAGTGTTTTTAGAAAAATAAATCTGTGAATTTACGGAAAAAATGCATATATATGTAAATTTTTAACAAACACTTCCTTGCATCTTAATATTTTTCTTAGATGTTGGTTCATTTCGTTCATCGTTATATTCTTTAACGTGTACAAAGAAAAAGAGGATGGCTGCATGACCATTTTGTGCAGATTTTTAACCATTTCGCTTAAATTTCATTAAAATTTACTACAATTTTTCTTATTTCTCAAATTATATTACATTTTCAAATACCTTTTTTATATTTGTATTATTTTTAATTGACAATATATCTAAAAATTATAAATAGTTTTTGAAAAATTCCTTCAAATGTACTCTGATACCATAATAAATCAATTCTGCATGGTTGCATGAATAAATTTCCTTTAATAAGTGGTAGCAATAATCAATCCATAGGATTTTTCTTTTTCACACACCACAGCAAAAGTTCTCAGATATTCTGACCTATTTTTCTTACATTTTTTCACCGCACTCTAATGCGAACACAAAGAGAAATTTTAAGGTATCCGACTACGAAGGGAAAATTTGGATTTTTTAAGAAACTATTTTTAGATTTTAGATGTATTGTCAATAATGAACACCATAAATACAAAAAAAGTATTTGAAAATATATTTTGAGAAATGGAAACATGTGTAGTAAATTTGAAGGAAATTGAACCCAAACGATTTGCACTCTACACAAAATGGTCATGCAGCAATCTTATTTTTCTTTGCATGCAAGTTATAGAATACAATGATGGATGAAATGAACCAAAAGCTAAGAAACATTTAGAGATGTAAAAAAAATGATGGGTCAAAATATGCGCATATATGCATTTTTACCATAAATTTACAACTTCATTTTTCTAGAAACACCTATAAATGAAAAAGTACTTCACCAACAATCAAACTTTTGGTTTATTTCATTACCTATATTATTTAAAACACACGCTGAAAATTTTTACGTAAATACCTCTATTAGTTTTGGGGATATGATGTGAACGGTAGAGAATTTTTATGAAAATGAAAGTTTTGAGAATATTGAAGCTAAAGATAAATTTTAAGCAAAAAATGTGTGACCCTGGTTAATTGGTCAGGCCTTCTTTTTTTGAGAAAAAATTAATCGTTTCGGAAAGGTTAAAGTCTGAACTACAGGAAAAAAATAAGAATTTTAAAAAAATCGCCAATGAGCTCGTTAACTTAAGAACACTACTATTTCATGGTAAATATTTTATATTATATTTAATGGTTCTTTGGTAATATTTTTTTTGTAATTAGGGAAAGGTTTTATGAGCATCTTGTACTTTATTGAAATGTGTTATTAATTTTCATCACCTCAAAAACAAATTGATATAGTCCGTACTGACAGTATTTTAGCAGGGAAAAGAAATTTTAAGTATCTTTTGTAGAAATAAAATTCTATGAACAGTTGATATTTGCCAGCATTTTAAACTTATCCTTAGTAAATTTAAAAGTATCAATTAAAAACCATGGCCACATATTTTATTTTGCTTTGATTCTTTCAAACAGGGTGATTTGATTTCTGGACCAATTATTTCAAAGAAATTAATGCATGATGGTAAGTTTTAAAATTAGTTTAGGTATCCCACTACGTTAAAAACACTGGCTGTCGACTATATCGGCGAATTTTTTTTTAATTGTTATCTCTTTTAATTCAGACTTTCCTCTTTCCAAAACAGTTTATTTTTTCTAGAATATGGATGGTCTGACCTATCATCCAGGGTCACATGTTTTTCAGCTAAAATTTGTCTTTCACTTCCATTTTCTCAAAACTTTAATTTTCCTAAAAATTCCCCACCGTTAACACGATATCTCAAAAACTAATAAAGATATTTTCATAAAACATTTCAGAGCGTGTTTTAAATAATAGATGAAAAGAAATGAACCAAAAGTTTTATTGTTGATGAAATACTTTTTCATTTATTGGTGTTTTTAGAAAAATTAAGTTGTGAATTTAAGGAAAAAATGTATATATACGTGTATTTTTACCTATCACTTTTTCGCATCTCAAACGTTTTCTTAGATGTTAGTCCATTTCATTCACCATTAGATTCTATAACTTGTGTACAAAGAAAAATAGGATGGCTGCGTCACAATTTTGTGTAGAGTGTTAAACATTTTATTTCAATTTCGTTCAAATTCACTACACATTTTCCTATTCCTCAAAATATACGATATTTCCAAATAATTTTTTTGTATTTAAAGTATTTTGTATTATAATTGACAATACATCTATAAACCACAGTTTTAAATAGTTTTTAAAAAATCCAATTTTTTAATAAATTTTCAATTGAGCGTAGTCGGATACCTTAATGGAGAAAGTATATTTTTAAGCTTTAAATATATTCTTCCTTTATAAAATTTCTTAAAAAAGGAGCCGCCATGTATTAAATACTTTGATATAAGTGATTCAAGAAATGAAATAGATGCTTTAAAAAGTTAAATGTGCAGTTTTAAATATTTTTCAGGAAAATGAAAACACATTTGCTATTGAATTTAAATTGATATCTAGAAATTTGATTCATGATCGTAATATATGATTAAAAGAAAGTATTAAGAAATTTGAAGATAATTTAGTCCTTTTTAATCTAAATTAAAACTGTATCGGTAGAATCAATATTTAAAAAAGCAGAAAGATGTATTTGTAATTGTTATCTATCTTATTTAAGTCTTGAAAAGAATTTTTATTATCGCTTTTACGTGCATTTCCAAATTCAAAATTTTGACACTCATTTTTTTAAAAATAAACAATTTTGAAGCTAAAGTAATTTGGTGTATTTCTTATCTTTTAAATTAATATTAATGACTCTTATAACAATTATGCAAGAAAATAGTAATTTTTATTTCAAAAAGCAAACAAAAAAACCAGGAATTATTTTTATGAAGAGAATTTGTTTATATATATTTGAAATAGTTCGAATGGAAATGTAAGAATTCAAAATGAAATAAGGAATAAAAAATAAAATAAAATGGTAAATATTGTTAAAATGTTTGAAATCGCAGTCTAAACGCAAAACGTGATGCAGTTAAATAAGAAAGGGAACTAGGGGCTAGTTGCAAAAGGGATATATTGTAACAACAAATGTTATATTGTGTTTTTTTTTAAATTTTTGATCAGAATTTTGGTAAATAGGATTTTTATGATTCACTTTTTTATGACAGCATAGTCAATGCCCAGTCAAAAAAGATAGTAAAAAGTTGTTATCACTTGCCCAATTTAGCTAGCTAATGAAGGAAAATTATTTTGCTAATTTTGATTTAAGATAAATTAATTTATTTCCTTAAAAATTATATTTTATTCATTAAATAAGTCAATTTATTGTTTTTAAAATATGTTTCACACATCAAGTTTATCTATATGTTAAGTTTTAAAAACTGATACATTTTTTCACAAGCACAATATTTTTTATAAATCAACAAAGTGTCTGAAACTTCGCAATGGGGCAAGTTAAAACTTGCGAGACTTCTCTTCATTTGTATTTAATTCACGCATTTTGACTTTCTGCTTTAAATATTGCCAAGCATCTTAAAAGATTACTTCTCCTTCTAAAGACTCACCTTTAAAAAAGACATCTTAATAACTGGCTCTCAGATACCTTATTGTTAAAATCAAAATTTTAGTCTTTCAAATATTCGATGAAATCAAAATTTTAGTACTTCAAATATTTGATGAAATCAAAATTTTAGTACTTCAAACATTCAATAAAATCAAAATTTTAGTCTTTCAAATATTTGTTAAAATCAAAAATTTTAGCACTTCAAACATTCGATAAAATCAAAATTTTAGTATTCCAAATATTCGATAAAATTAAGATTTCAGTGTTTCAAATATTTGATAAGATCAAAATTTTATTATTTCAAATATTCGATAAAAACAAAGTTTTAGTGTTTCAAATATTCGATATAATCAAAATTTTAGCATTTCAAATATTGGATAAAATCAAAATTTTAGTCTTTCAAATATTCGATGAAATCAAACTGTTAAATTATTGTACTTCTGCATTACATTTGGCATAAGAATATTAAACAAAATATTCAACGTACCATATATCACGAGCATGAACAATGCATAAGCAAAATTGGCCATCGTCATCAAGGGCTAAAGGAAATTTGTCGAGTTTTTATATGAACGCAGCTTATTTTTACTCTTATGAGGAATGCTTTATTCAAGCAGTTTTGAAAATAACTGCATATTGAAAGTGTTATTTGAGTATACTTGAAATAAATACTTTAATATTTCTAGAAACTATTGCGCAACTTGCCAGTTGCCGTAACTTGAATACAGCAGCTGCTTTCAATGATGCATAAAATGATACTAATTTCAGGCGTATCCTATGAAGGCTGTCAGATGAACATGGAAACGTTATCTTTTCCTAGTCTTAAAATCTCTAATGTAATTTATTCTATAAATAATGTATAGTTTTCGCCTTCATATTTTTGTCTTAAAATTGTCAAAAAATTAATTTTATTATTAAAAATTAAAAAAAATTATATTAAAAAAACTTTAAGGCAATTTTTACCAAAGTTAAAGTTAAAAATAATACACAAATTCTTTTTGATTTTTAAATGTTTTTTCCCTTTGCTATCGCTTAATGTACTATTTGTCCTTCAGAGGAAATCTAATTAATTTAAATTATTAAATTAATTACTTTTACTTAATATAGTCACAAAGGAAAATAAACAATATTTTAGAAAATTAATCTATAAAATGTTAAAAAGAAATAATTATTTTCTTAAAATTAATTTTAAAATGTGCGTTTCTCCCATAAAAGCCACTAGAAATTCAATGGAACTTGTCTCATCCAAACCAAAGAGATCACCATCAAAATTTAGTCCATTCTAAGATTCAGAAGAATTAAAACGTGTTTAAAAATGAGTGCGATATTTCAACGTGCCTCTAAATTATTAAGCAAAAGGGAAGTAAATTAAAGATTTGACCTTCTTAATAAATAATAACAATAAGGTAAAAATCGAGCATTTTAATAAAATATACGCAAAATATACTAATGATAATAAACATTTTAAATCATTTATAAAATAGGTGTGATAAATCAGTGAGTAATTTTACTAAATAAAGAAGATGCAGCACATTAAAAAAGAGTTTGTTCTTAGCAGATTTAAAAATTAAATTTTTTTAACTTCTAAATACGAACACTTTTTCCAAAATGTTTATAAAGTCATCTAAGGAAAGAGATTACCGAGTTTACAGGATTCAAAGTTTGTTTCAATCAAACTTGAATGTTTAAATTATTATTATTATTATTTTAAATATCAAAACAGTTTCTTTAGCAATACAATGTCATTGAAAAATCGCTGAATCAGAAGAAAGCATTATTTTGAAAATAAAGATAACTCTAATTTTATTCACCAGAGGGCAGCCTGAAAAAATGCATAGTAGGTATTTACCTCCTCCCTTTCATCACTTTATTTGATAGCAGTGAAAAAAACGCATAGTAAATGTAGCATATCCTTCGAATTTTTTACTTATATATATTATACACATATATAATGGAAAATAACAATAGAAGATATCTGAGGAAAAAAAATTTTAATGATTTTTTTTCATACTTTAGACTTTGAAGGGCAGCTCATTCATTTTATTGATGTTATTTCATTAAATAAATAAATAAAATAAGCATGATTTTTGGCATTTTGTTTCTTCTAGTACTTTGAAGAAACAGAAGAGGAATTTTAATAACTAATAGCATATTGGAATTGAGCAATTCTCATAAAAGAATACATTGCATTAAAAGCATTAAATAAAAATTAAAAAGAGAGGGATGAAGAGAAATAAAAAGAAATTAATAAAAGGGATTATATTAAAAAGAGTTTATTAATGAAGTGTTGCAATTATATAAATTTACATGATTTTTAAAATACTATTCAGTTTTTGAATACTTGAATTTGATGAATAATTTGACAAAAATTCCATATCTAAAAATTTCATAATTGAAATTTCATAATTGAAATTTCTTTATACGTATTCAATAATTTATCATTTGTTAATTTTTATTGGGGAGGTTGGTGAATAAATTTTTGAAGTCACAAGTACTAATTTTATTAACTTTTAGAAATTCCAAAACATTTTTGTTATTATTAATTATGAAGTTATCCTCATCCTTAATTTTATTTAGGATAATTTTTAGGTATTCAAATAATCATTCTTCACATTTCTTTATTCAAAGAAAAAAAAGAGGAAAACGTCAATCAAAAATATGCTCAAACGAGTAAAAATGACCCTTCTTTATGGCCCAAGTATTATCTACAATGATGGGGGAAAAAATCCCAACACCAAGAAAAAATTATTGTACAGTAATGAAATTTTAGGAATACATTTGCCTAGGTAACATATTTAATTGATTAAAGTTTCAAGATCACAGGTAGAGGTATTGGCTAGAAGAGCCATTTCAAATGTGAAATGTTGGTACATTAGTAAAAGGTGAAAGCGCCAGAATTTCGAATGCAAGCATGCAAACGTGCATGCATTGTGTCGTACAGGTTGCGGATATCAGTTTGTGGGATGGAATTCCATGCCTGTTGCACTTGGGCGGTCAATGCAGGGCCGGTTAATGCTGGTCGTGGATGACGCTGGAGTTGTCATCCAATGATGTCCCATACGTGCTCGATTGGAGAAAGATCTGGTGATCTAGCAGGCCAAGGCAACATGTCGGCACTCTGTAGAGCATGTTAGGTTAAAACAGCTGTATGAGGGTGAGCGTTATCCTGTTGGAAAACACCCCCTTGAATGCTGTTCATAAATGGCAGCACAACAGGTTGTATCACTAGACTGACGTACATATTTGCAGTCAGGGTGCGTGGGATAACCACAAGAGTGCTCCTGCTGTCATGCGAAATTGCTCCCCAAACCATAACTCCAGGAGTAGGCCCTGTGTGTCTAGGCCGCAGATAGGTCACTAGCAGGCGTTCACCTGGCCTCCTTCTAACCAGCAAACGGCTATCACTGCGACCAAGGCAGAACTGGCTTTCATCAGAAAATACAGCAGATTTCCACTCCGTCCTCCAATGAGCTCTAGCTTGACACCACTCACGTCGCAAACGGCAGTGGTTTGGAGTCTGTGGAATGCACTGTACACTGTAAACCTCATTTGCATATTCAACTCTGACTCGGAGTTGTCTTTGAAGTAACCGATTTGTAACAGTTCGTTGTGTCACTGTAGTGCCAACTGCAGCTCGAATTTCAGCTGCAGACGCAGTACGATTAGCCACAGCCATAAGCCGAATACGACGGTCTTCCCTCTCAGTAGTACCACGTGGCCGCCCGGAACCTGGTCTTCTTGAATCAGTACCTTCCCTTGACCACTGCCCCAATACTTATGCGCAGTGGATACATTCCTGCCAAGTCTTTTAGCAATATCGCGGAAAGAAAACTCACCTTCTCGTAGCCCTACAACACGACCTCGTTCAAACTCAGTGAGCTGTTGATAATGGCTTCTTCGTCTTCTCAGAGGCATCCTTGACTAACATTAACCCACTACGTCAAATCTCAACTGTAAATAACGATCACGAACCTTACAATGCTTATTTAAAGCAAACCTCATTTGCATATTCATAGTGTCGCTACTAGCGCCACACTTACGCGCGTAGCTCGAAATTTAAATTGACGTTATCTTTCAGATGTATAAATACGCCTACCAAATTTCGTTTATCTAGCACAGCTCCTTCCTAGTGTTAGGATTGTTTTTCCCATCAGTGTATATCTATACTTATAATAAAGCTCAACGTGCGTGTGTGTGTGTGTGTTGGCGCTCTACAGGTCAGACCGTTGGATCTACAGCTAACAAATTTGGTACACGTATACCTTGGAGGTCGGGAATATGCACCTCGGAGCCCTTATTTCGAATTTTTAATTAGAATTTGAACTCACCAAAATTTAAGCGAAATTTCGACGTTTTTCCACTATAACCCGAAAATATGATCGCATAAACATGATTTTAACATCAATTTAAAGATAAAAAAATTAGCTTTCTAGTGGTATCAGTGTTTTAATATATAGCTTAAACTTCTATTTTTAACGAATTTTTAAAGAAATATTTTAACCATGTTTTCTTTAGCACGTGATTGGATAAAATAAAAGAAAACAATGACGGAAGTTCAAATTTAAAAAAAAGCAGCGATCATCGCAAATTAATTCTAAAGAAATGCAACTTTCAGCACGTGACTGGATAAAATAAAATAAATATTAAATATGATATTTTCTAAAAAAATAAATGCAAAGCACAGGTTTCTATAATCGTTTGCAATATCTAAATTATTAATTCAACAAATCTTCTTTATTTATACAGGATATGCATTCAAATTCCGGTCCAATGGCCAATTTGCAAAATATTATTAATAGGCATATATATTGTTTAATACTATTAATTTGATCTAAATGAAGTAAATAATTACATTTTATGTAGCTTAGTCAAACAATGCATTTATGAATAATGTTTCAAATTTCTTCATACTTTGCTCTGTGAGCCATATTTTACAAAATATTTGTATTAATATTTTAAATAAAAGTTGCTGCATCAATCAGTCTCCTAAATCAATCATTAAAATTGACTGATTTATAAAATTAAAGAATATTACTAGGAAAACGTGTTTTTTTAGAACTTTCCGTCCATCATCTTAAAGAAAATGTTTATTTCAGGCCAATCAATGCCCGGAATTACTTCAAGGCTAATGAATATGTGATTTAATTGAAAATTTTAGAACGCATTCCTCATGGCGAGCCATCTGGTCGCCAAAGGCGGCTAGTAATTAATAAATTTAAAATGTTTTGTGTCAAAATTGGACTTGCACAAAATAAAGGAATATTTGCTGACAATACTGAAGGTAGAGCATTTTCCACTAGGTACTGCTTTAAAAAAATGCCAAATGGTGAAACTCAATTTCGCAATTTTTTAATTTATTCAAAAACGCAAGACTCCGTATTTCGTTTTTGGTGTTTACTTTTTTTCCAAAAGGAGAGGTAATTACCTAACAAAAAAAATTTACAGGTGGCTTGATAACTGGAGAATGAAGTGGTCCTTTCCATTCGTTTGTTGCTCGGAAAGAATTAATATACGAACTAACTTTATATTTGATTACTGATAAAACAAATACAAATTGATATAAGTAAGGAAACGTCATGACATAAATTAATTTTAAAGAATTGTACATGTGATTCTATTTTTAGCTTGTAATAATCTTTCATTTCGAGGAAACCATGAAATAATAAGAGAGTCTATTAATGGAAAGTTTTTAAGTGTAATCGAATTACTCAAAGCGTATGAATCATATAAATACAATAAAAAATTCCAAAAACTTAATTGTCAATTTTAATTCATACATTACAAGATTAAATTATTCTTATCTCAGGAAATGAAGTTCTTAACAAAATTAAAGATAATGCAGCTACAAACGACAATATCTATATGGATTCTATTTCTGATATTCTCCATAAAAACAAACTTAATAAATTAAACAGTCTTTATTAGGTGTAGGAATTTTGAAGCGAAAAGATTACGTATGAATGAGCCATTTGTAAAGATTATTGAAGTGACTGGAGAAGGAACATCAAAAGTTCTATTCAAAAATATTCAGTGAGATTTATTTAGATGTTATGGACTGTAGTGAACAGGCACATGACAACACGAAAAGGAAATGTAAAATCTAGAAAAATCTCTCTATTACTCTCATGCAATTGATGTGCGTTCACCATACTCTTTAAATTTATTGATTTGCGATGTCGCTTTCAGCAGTATAGATGAAATTTTTTTTTGGTGATTGAAATGTTTTTTCTCCTGCATCTACAAAGGGTAAAATTTACGAAAGCATTGAAATATTATTCTCCTTATGCAACTCTCGTTAGGAAGCCAGAATAGATACGATTAAAGCAGTTTTAGTAAACTTGCAATGCCTTAGAGGAATTTACGGATGCAAATATAAATATTTCGGAGAAATAATTATTATTTTCAAATAAAAATAATTATTTTCGACTGGGTTTTAATTTAGTCAATAAAATGGAAGCTGAAATCCAACATTTAAGAACGAAATTTAACTCCTATTTAGATGAGCAAAAGAGTTTTCATATGTTAAAAAAACTTCAGTCGTTTTTATTAAGAGTTGTGATAAAAATATTTCCTCTTTTCCCAGTGGGGAATATTCACTTCCTTCATTTGCAAGAGGGAAGCGCGGAAGAATTGACTCCTGTTCTAAGAGTAATCCATTAGGGAGCTGTTGCATGATCTCAGAAATTAGAAAGTAGTAGCTTGTGTTGACAAAAATATTGTTTTCATAAAATTTTTATATAAATTAATATGCTTAAAAATTTATTGGTAAATAATTGGGTCAAATTTTTCATTTTTCATTTGCGACAAAAATGTTCGCTATTTAACTAGAAATTTCCGTATAACGGATTTCAATCTTTTGTTGATTTTTTTTTCTGATAAATATTATTGCGAATGAATTGTTTCAAACAATCCGATTGCGATAGTTCAAATAATAGTGTTGGGAGGAAAAAATTTCTTCTTTAATAAGATCTCATTCACAGTTCCGGCCTAAAGGTTCCCACTACGTTCGGAGGAAAACTTTTGAAAAACTGGAATTTTTAAAAAATATTTGAAACTATGGTTTTCTTACGTGTTATCCATTATAATACAATATACTATAAATACAAAAAAATTAATTGAAAATATATTTTTGAGAAATAGGAAAATGTGTAGTAAATTTTCATGAAATTTAACAAAACCGATCTACACAAAATGGTAATGCAGCCATCCTATTTTTCTTTGCGCACAAGTTATCTTATACACCAATGAATGAAATGAAGCTAAATCTAAAAATGATGAGATGAAAAGAAGTGATGGGTAAAAATACACATATAAATGCATTTTTCCAATCAATTCTCAACTTAATTTTACTAAAAACATCCATAAATGGAAAAAGTATTTCTCCAACAATATAACTTTTAGTTTCTTTCATTGCCCACATGATTTAAAACACACGCTTAAATTTTAACATAAATACCTCTACTAGTTTTTGAGACACCATTTTAACGGTGGTAATTTTTTATGAAAATTAAAAGTTTTGAGAAAACTGAAGTGAAAGACAAATTTTAAGCTGAAAAAATTGTGACCCAGGATGAAAGGTCAGGCCTTTCTTTGCTTAGAAAAAATTAATCGATTTGGAAAGAGGAAAGTCTGAACTACAAGAAATAACAATGAAAAAAAAAAATAATCGCCAATGTGGTCGATAACCAGTGTTTTGAACGTATTTGGATATCTTAATCGAATATTTTTCTCCTGATTTATTATTAGTTTGTTTGGAGATTTACGTTGCTTGACCATACCAACCATGTCCATGTTGCGCCAAATAAATCTGTCCGCAAATTTTGGATCAATAAATACGCCAATATATGAAAATGCTTGCCGCTTGTGAAATGGAACTTTCCATATCGCCAATACACACAAACCTGCGCAAACATTTCGGCGGTTTATCGGCCCGACCACCCTTTGGCTGGACGGAACACAAACAAGTGTCGCCTGTCCGAGACATTCCGCTCTCCCCCTCGATATCAAAAAACAGCGCGTTCTCTCCACCCCTGGAAGGAGCGCCCCTATTGGCTGGCTGCTATCGCGGGGTGCAGGAAAGAGTGATTGGGAGCACTTGGAGTCAGTTCAGCCGATGCGCGAAGAGAAAGTTCGGTTACAGTAGAGCTTCTCGATCTGAAGAGAAGCGTCAGTTTTCATTTCTTCTCCAGAATCAGAAGAGTTGAAAAACGCCATGAGTAGGGACAGGAATTTAAGGTAAGTTCAATATTTCGATTCAGCTTTATGTAAACGAAAATTTCATAAATTTATAGAGTCATTTGGTTTTTTGTAAAATGAAAAGAATTAATACTCATCTTTCTGAAAGAATACTAAGTTTCTAAAAGAATACACAAATCTAATACATAAAAATGAATATTTGTTTAAATTTTATATACTGTCTACCGTTCATCCTATTTCGATGAAACCTTGACAAATGATTGATGGATTGCACTTAATAATATTTTTTCAGCGGTTAGTTTGTAATATTTTTAATAATTTTAATTTATTATTTGTTATATTTTATCATGCATCATTAAATATTAATTAATGATTTTTTATTAAAAGTAAAAACTTGGAATGTTTTGAGGGAAAAACATATCGTAATTTTCCAGGATTTATCAGGTTGATAATACCTAACTAATGGAGGAATAATTTATACCATAAAATAGTAATTTATTTATTTATATAATAAATCATCGAAAAGACATCTTCAAGTTCCTTTTATGATTCATAGAAATTGTATTGTTTGAAAATTTGGCAACTTGGCAAATAAATGCATTTATATCATTTTACAATGGGAAGGATTTCAGTTTATAATCAGACTATATAGCAGCCCTTCCTTAGTCCCTAAGCAACTGCCTAACCGACTTAATTGGAAACTCACCACTGATTCGATAAGCAATACTTAATTTTTGCTTCTTCTGTCTTTCAATATATTCTTTTTATTTTTTGATACCTTAAATATAATCTTTTGAATTCTGTCTTTTAATATATTCTTCTTATTCTTCAGTACATTCAATATATTCTTTTGATTCTTCTGTCTTTCTTTTCAATGTCTTTCTATATTACTTTTAAAAATTATGAACTTAATTGTAGTAAATAATTGTAATTTGGATAAAAATTGTTTTTAATATCATTCTAACGATTAGAACATGATCGTATTGTCAAATTTACTTCGTAATTTTAAACTGTCGGTGAATTGAAAGAAAGTCTTGAGAAAAACTTGTCATATGAAATGCCATCATACGTTGTTTTTTCAACTAACTGAACTGTTGCCCTCTATATGCAAAATGTGTCTCCCTTTAAACACGAGTCTTGTATTTTAACTAATGAATCATCCCACAGTTCTTTGTATCTCCTGTATAAAAAATTAAGATTTAAAATAAGTTTGAAACAAAGTGACAAATAAACTAACTAAAAAACTTTTTTTTCTCAATCTAATTATACAATAAATTTATCAAGACTACTGAATTGTGTATCAGTCAGCCAGCTTCAAAGAAAAATCTTAATAAATAAAAATGAATGTCAGTCTGTATGTCTCTCATGCGCTGCCGCACCACACTTCAGATTCCGATAAAATTTCCGACAACATATTTCTTGCACTTACGCGAAGGTTACAGGCACAATACAATAATCTAAAGTATAAAAAATATTTTCTTGTCTACTTACCGCATTAATTTACCATGGATTAACCGCCAAATAACACGCCAAGGAGACACGTTTCAGTTTTTTTTTTGTCGCGTCCATAACGGAAAGTGGGTGCAGTAGCTTCTGAGAGTAAAGACCCCTGAGCACCCAGAGGGCAGAAGTCTGTCTTCCAGCTCAAATGAAGGTGACACACACCCATTCGCTTGCACAGATCCTCAATTACAAGGGGGACACATTCACACGCCTCTCAGACAGAACACAGAGTCACAACCATGCCCGAACCGGGACGCCCAGATCACGGGTAAGACACGTTACCCCTGTGCCAGGACGCCGGCACACGTTTCAGTAAAGATGCGAAATTCAAACTAGACTTTAATATTTGGTAGCTGCTGTAGTAAATGCAATGTCTTTCTCCGAGGAACTAGTTTTTAAAGTTCGAGGGGAATCCGTCTTATAGGTTTGAAATTTTAACCAAGCAGTTAATAAAATTTTAGAGTTTTTTGAGTAACTTCCAAAAATATTAGATTACAAATAATTTTGCTCTATCTTAGTTTTAAAAAAATTTACTTTTCAACTATGTTAATGATTTAATGGTATAAATATATTTTCCTTGTTTAATCAATTTTTTAAATGAAAATATATTAATTCCATTTTTTAACATTAAACTTGAGAATTCTTAACGAGTATTAAACGCATCACGAGACACAATAAATAGTTTTCTTCATTACCATTCTGCTCATTTGTTTGTAGAATAGAAGAATAAAAACAGAAGAAATGCTATTTATGCTTTATATCTTTCCATTTCAATGAATGTATTCATTGCCGGCAAGAAAATAAATATCATTCATAACTAAACAAGATAACTATTTCAAATTCCGAATGAAAATCCCATGATTATTTCTTCTGCTGTAGCAATGCTCTGCGTACCAACTAGTTAATAAATAAAAACACTGATTACTATCTTAAGAAATAAGCATTAATTATAAGCATTATTAAAGAAAATAATTAAGCTAAAATAAAAGCTAAAAAAGCTAAAATAAAATAGCTAATTAGTACAATAGGTGGTATTTCTCTATGGAATCTTATGTGAAATAAAGTGAACGTGAATTATTCTTCAATTAAAAAAATATTATTGGATTTGGTATGTAAACATAATTAAAACTTTCAAATATACAATTCAAAGGGATTAGAGTTCTTTTTTAAAAAAAATTAAGAACGGACTATCTCTAATAACACAATTGCATGTCAATTCATTTTTATCTAAGTAAATGCCCACGCTAAAATAATGTTTCATGAGTCATCGCGTCCATTTTTGGGTTTTTCCCTTTTGCGTTCACTTGGATCGGGTTTTAGCGGATGTCCTACTCGCGATATTTATCTATCCTGGATAATGTGCAGTTATGTTGCTCTGTATCCGTATTCGGAATAAAGGAAACAAGATACAGATGGATTGACTGATTATGTGAACTTCCCAAAATGAAACGATCCTCGGATAATTCAGGTGGGCATAATTCTGGACAGTTATTCTAGACACCTTCACTCTCAAAACTTCCAACGATACCTGATAACGGCGTTCTTTAGAAAAACTTTAATGGAGAAATTTAATGTTTCTTCTCAAATAGTTGGAGGACGGCTGACCGTTGTTCCACACTGACTTTTGTCGGAGTTGAATCCCAGCCGGAAGTTCTAAAACTGGAATTCAACCACTAAGTGTTGAAAACAAGACAAGGTATCAACATTTGCTTGAAATAATCAACTCTCTCTTTCTGAATGGATGATAAGAATGGGTATTTAATTATCAATGCTTTTTCCTTGGAACTGCAAAATTACAGTCTCTAACCCGACTTGATGCCCTTCAAACATATCAGTGAACAACTCCCTCACCAAAACTCGTTACTGTTGTTGTTGCCCATGGCATTTAACAAGCCCGCCCACCAATAGTTGTCAGCAATAAGCCTAAATGAGTGTCCCTTGTTTTTTCAGCAGCTCCAAGATTACGACTTAGTTACTCATTCATCACATTCGCTTGCGCAACCCCTTTTTACAGGGCGAGGCACATTCACACTACTACAGATAAAACCCAGAATAATAACTATGTCCGAACCGGGACGCCCAGATCTCGGGGAAGATACTCTACCCGTATGCCAGGACGCCGGCAGGCGCAAAAATAAGAGATAATTATGCTAGCTCATTTAAGGCCTTATCACACGTTAAAATAGCGTCCGCACTTTTCGTCAGCAAACGACAACGAAAGTGACGTCACTATCAAAATTTCACATGATGGGCTAAATTTCGTTTGCAGACCCTATTTTCCGTCACTATCGTCAGCATTTTCAAGTTGGTTAAAAAAAGCGGACGGTGGCAAAAAACTTGCTTAACCGGTTGCTTGAGGGTAGAAACGGAAAATTGCTGACGAAAAGTGTGGACGACATTTCTCCGTGTGATAAGGCCTTTACAATCCTTAGCATTTGACTATGGTTTATAGTGACGAGACTTTACGCTGCATAACCCTCTTATTATTGCTTTAAAATGCAAGTAAAATGAAGGCAATATTTTCCCAGGATATTTTATGATAATAAAATGGATATCAACAAGTTTTTTAAATGCTGTTCATTGTCAAATTCAAGTTAAAATATCTTTACACATTATAAAATTATTTATTCAATTCACCCTAGCTTGAAATTATATCTTTAACTGCCTGTGCTGATATACCATGCAGACTGGTCAACACATGTTTATAAACTGTGTTGCTGAAATAATAACTTTAGTTTTAAATTTTCTGGCTATAAAATTTAATTTAGTTTATATATTTTACCGAGTTTTTTAAAAATATGTTAGCATATCTTTCAATTTCAATTTTAAAATGTGCTAATATATGCATTTATTTTTTAATCAAGAGCCATTTAAGAACCCTTTTGCAATAAAATTAATGGCAATCATTTTTCCTATTTGACAAAATAAAATTTTTGCAAAAAAGAAAGAAAATGTATCTTTTTAGTAAAGAAAAATCATAGTTAGAAGACAATTTCAAGAAATGAAATAGGGGAAAAAAACCGTTTTGAAAGCAAAGGGAAATTTTTTTAAAAACTTGTTCGGATTTCAAGTTTTGAAGAATTTTATTTGTATACTATATTAATTCTAGAGCAAACAAAATGTTCAGCTAGATTACGCAATTGACTTTTTAGCCTTAAAAAGTTTTCCAACTTTTGAAAGCTGAAACTGATTTATTATTTGAAAAACCAAAACAACGATAAAAAAATTCTGAAAACGATAAAAAAAAAAAAAATCGAAGAAAAATGTTGAGACGCAAAGAAGTGATGGGTAAAAATAAAACATTTTTCCATTTATTTCCATGAATTTACAATTTAATTTCTCTAAGAGCGCCTATAAACGAAAAAGTATTCCACAAACAATACAAATTTAGTTCATTTCAGTGCTCATATTATTTAAAACACCTGCTGACATTTTTATACAAATACCTCTGATTGTTTTTGAAATATTGTGCTAACGGTGGAGGATTTATACGAAAATTATTGTTTTGAGAACATTGAAGACACATTTTAGCTGAAAATATGTGTGACCCTAGATGATAGGACAAGCCTTCTTTTTTCGTAGAAAATTTTAACTGTCTAAATGTTAACTGACTGTTACAGAAACTAACTATTAATTAATTAACTAATCTAACTATTAACTAAAGGTTAATTGTCTAACTGTTAACTCTCTGCATCTAAGGTTAACTTGGAAAGAGGAAAGTCTGAATTACAAGAAATAAAAATTAAAAAATATTCACCAATGCAGTCGATAACCAGTGTTTTTAACGTAGTCGGATTCCTTAAGGAGTATAAACGT
>JAPMOQ010000859.1:24902-41040 GCA_026543055.1 Argiope trifasciata | reverse complement strand
AACCATTAGAAGAGCCAACACCCTACCTCGCCTAGAGCTTTCACATTCAATCTAGTTCCCTTTTATTAGCACTTGATTTTTTTAAACTATGCAACTAGACTGATATGCAAAAGTTTATACTGACATCGTAGAAAGGTTGCAATATATTTTGGAATCGCTCTCTTTTTATTATTTTTATACCGACAATCTTAGACGAGTCTGGAGTGAGATCTTTATGCAGATCATTTTAAGCTGAATTGGTTGTAGTTCTGAAATAGATGGATTCACCAATGAATTAAGCATTTAGGAATATTAGATTTTTTTTCAGAGGAAAAATTAATAAAATATAACTATATAGTTTATTTAAATAAATTTATTTAATTGTCCTTCGAGTAATTAAATTAAAAATTGACATTGATTAGAACGACAGCTTATCGTTACTAGCATAGTTCATTTTATTGCAGGATCTCTGAAGTTTGAATAAATAATTATAATTTCTTCAACTGCTTTTAAAAATATTTTTTTGTGAATGCATGCCTATAAATCTTTGTTTTATAATCTATATAAATAAAAATAAGTGTTTGTCTCTTATGCGCTGCCGTCCGATTCCGATAAAACTTCGACAACATATGGCTTGCATTGACGCGAAGTTTATATGCATAATAGAATTATCTGAGGTATAAAAAATATTTTTGGACCTATTTACCACAACAATGAAAAGTAGATTAAACACCAAATAACTCGCCAAGGAGACACAACAGATTCAATAGAGAGACTAAATTCAAGCGTACATATTTTGCAGCTATTGTAAGTAAACGCAATGTAAGTCTCTTTTTGAGATAACTTTTTTAGAGAGTGTGCGAGAAGGTTTTCCTATAAGTTTTAAATTTTAACTAAACTTTTAATAAAATTTTAGCTTTGCAGTCACTTCCGAAAGTACAAATACTTTTGCACCCTCTTAGTTTTCCAAAAATGACCCTTTCAACTATATTAAAAATTTTCTGATACAAATATGTTTTCTAGGTTTAATCAATTTTAAATTTTAAAAGAAAATATATTAATCCTATTTTTAACTTTAAAATTTAGAATTCTGAACGAATATTTAACGAATCCCGAGATACCATAAATAATTCCTTTCATTACCATTTTGAAAGGACACCAAGCTTTACCAGTCTAAAAGAATACACAAATCTAATGCATAAAAATGACTATTTGTTTGCAGAATAGCATAATAAAAATAGAATAAATACTATTTATGCTTCTGCTTTATGTATCCTTCTATTTTAATGACTGTATTCATTGCCCGCAAGAAAATAAATATCATTCTTCCTATTATAATTAAACAAGATAACTATATCAAATTCAAGCGATATTTCCTATATTATTTCTTCTGTGGCAGCAATGGGCCAGTTACCAGCTAGTTTTATTATAAAATTAACCCTTACTCTGGGTTATTGCACCAATTAACGTCATCTATTATCTTTCAGGGTCAATTATCTATATTTATGTTTCCTACCTTTGATTTTTTTCTGTTCTTAATTTAGAAAACAAGACTAATCAAATGGTACTGGTGATGGCACGTAAAGTGTTGAAGAAGGCTCCCGTATTTATATCTCACGCCTTTGAATCTGTGGGAAAATATAACTTTAAATCCTTTACTAGACGTTTTTGTATCAATATTTGCTTAAGGAATTTTTAAATAAGCAAAATCAAAGGACACCGACTTCATGTTCCCGTTTTTCTAGGTCCTCTAGTTCAGCATTTTTTTCTATGTTTCAGTGAACGGTCTTCTCAAATATCAGCACCTCGTTATATGAAGGTCATCGTAAGGTTACGGACCGTTAATTCCATGTGCCCTCCCTAGAAAATATGGGTCTGCTGTAGGCAGAGGCCAGAGGGGTTAAAAAAGTGGAAATTATGTAAGATGTGGTTTCCTCCGGTTGTAAGTAAGCGTGAAGGAAAAACAGGTGTCTCTTGACAGCAGAGCTTCTCGCTGGAGGTTTTCGGTTTCTTCGAGACTCGTGCTCGAATTCCTTCGACTTCTGCATTTGGTAATAATTCACCGTGTTGTCTTGGGAAGAGGAAATTAGAATTGTGTTATCGGTATGCTCATTTATGGACACACGTATTTATGTACATAACATTTATTGGCAGCATATTGTGCAACATAGCATAGAACTACTTCATCATGTCATTCAGTCTGCTCGAATTCCCCGACTCCTACATGCCGTAATAATTCACAGTGTTGTCATGGGAAGATGAATTTAGAATTGAGTTATCGGTATACTTATTTATGGACACACGTATTTATGTACATAACATTTTATTGGCAGCATATTGTGCAACATAGCATAGAACTACTTCATCATGTCATTCAGTCTGCTCGAATTCCCCGACTTCTACATGCCGTAATAATTCACATTGTTGTCATGGAAAGGTGAAGTTAGAATTGAGTTATCGGTATACCTATTTATGGACACACGTATTTATGTACATAACATTTTATTGGCAGCATATTGTGCTACATAGTATAGAACTACTTCATTATGCCACTATGCCTGGCTTGCATTTTCACCTTTGTCAAAGAAAAATTGTAAAATGTAACGAATTTTCTCTTTGTTAACTTTCATGTTTAAAACCTAATAACTCACAACTGAGTGGACCAGACAAAAAACAGCAAACGAATATTTTTAGTCAAATGCCAATTTGACAACAAGCATAAATCTGAAATTGTTTGATCAATACTTTTAGAGATATCGATCACTACAGCCATCTACCGAAAAATAATGGATTTATTTTTCCCCAACTTAGTAAATTTTTTTTAATAAGTTCCGTACTGCTCGTCATACCTTTTTTTTGCTTGCTATCGGTGTCAAAAAAAGAAATTTCGCCCTATCTATTTTCTATGTATCATTGCTATTAAACATTGGATCTCTTGCGTTGTCATAGCTCACATCCTTGTGGTCTTTTTTTAGAATACAACTTAACATGCTTTCTTCTTCTCATATATAAAATTTAACTTTTATTCCATTTCATAACTTTTAGCTTCGTGCTTGTCCAAACAGAGAAATTAGTTTTGCGAGCACACAGTGTATCTCGAAAACTGAATGAAAGAAAGGCAGCATTAAACAACATTGAAAGTAATTTGCTGAGATCAATGGTTTTGAAACCATAAGTCGACCATCAGGATATAAAAACTTTCACTAAAAAATTGATATAAAATTACAATGCATTTATATAATTTGAGGAAATTCACATTGGTTTCAAGTAGCTTGAAATTTGTGACCAAATGTGAAAACTAAAATAATTTTTATGCAAATTGATTATAAGAATTTAATTTATTTTGATGAATGAAATGAAATACAGTATAAGTAATGGAAAACAGTCCTGCATAGAAAATAATTACCATGAAAGCGAATTGTTTTAATTCCTTCAGTAAGACTTATTCCAAGCAAGAAAATAATTCGAAGTTCATGCATTGTCTTTTTGTTATTTGAATTGTGTTTTATTAAGAAATAAGCAAGATTTTTAAGTAAATGTATAAAATTTTATTTTTTGATAAAATTATCATTTCTTAAAAAGCTAGAATATCACTTAATCTGCAATGGAATTTTTACATAGTATACAAGTATATTTAGGTAAATAATTCGTTTTTTTAAATTAATCGTTTTAACTTTCATATTAAAAAATGCTGTGATCTTCTCAAATATTACAGTCACAATAGAAGCTCCTTAAATTTTTACTTATTGTGCTATCAATTCTTTGAGATTTATTTTTGACTGATTTCATCCTATTCATATCAACAGGTTCGCCGTTTTTGCTTTTATCAATAAAAATGAATGTTTGTCTCTTATGCCTTCCGAAACCGTTCATCCGACTGCGATAAAACTTGGAATACCTATTACTTGACTTACGGAATGGTTATAGGGCGAAGTAAAATTATTTAATCTATGTAAATAAAAATGAATGCTTGTCTGTACGTCTGTTATGCGGTGCCGTACCGCTCATCCGATTGCGATGAAACTTCGAGTACTTATTACTTGCACTTATTTGTTTCTCTTGATGATGGAAAAACAAAAATAAAAGTATTTCCAACCCTAAAGTCTTGAATAATGAAGTTAAAAAAGTAGAATGAATATTATTTACGCTTCTCCTTTATATATCGCTCCATTTCAATGAATGTATTCATTTCCGATACGAACATTAATGCTATTCTTTCTATCATTCCTAATAAAGCCAAGACCGTTATTTCAAATTTCAAACGATATTTCTAAAATTATTTCTTCTGCGGCAGCAACTCGCCAGGTGCCAGCTAGTATATTATATAATTTTTCTGTGCCGCTCATCCGATTGCAAGAAAAAAAATACTTATTATGTTTGTTTCTGCTGAAGATTGAAAAACAAAACAAAGAAATATTGCCAATTCCAAAGTTAAAAAAAATAGAATTAATATTATCTATGCTCCTCCTTTGTATAACCTTTCCTTTTCAACTAGTATATTAACTGTCGTTAAGAAAATAAATATCATTTCTAACGAAACAAAATAACTATATCAAATTTCAAAGGATGCTTCCGAGAGTATTTCTTCTGCTTCAGCAAATCGCCGGGTACCAGCTAATGCATTATAAGCCCCAACCATCTTCATATTCTGTAGTCCCTTCTTCTCTTAATCCACATCCGTTAAAACACTTTCGAAATCGTTCTCATTTCAGACCTTCATACGTTTTATAATGGTTTGAAAAAGAATGGCCCATTATTTTGAAACACAGGGGGAAAGCACTACTGCCATTTTTTGCATTCTAATTTTAAAACGATAGTTTGTTTAGTGCCTCGCCGTCAAAGAGCAGAAAAACAATTCGAATTCTGGGTCATTAACATAAAACGCACCACCGCATTCCACTACCCGCCGACCTCAGCCGAGAATAGTTCGCAGAAAAACCTGATCTCAACCCTTTTTCGAATTTCCATTTTGTTCCCTCGACGGCACTGATTAGATTTTTTTTTTTGAGACGATGAAAGGATGAGTGCTGCTCGCACGTGCGCGACTGTTCCCTTCTTCATTTGTTTGTGACAGAGGGCAAGCGTTCAAAAAAAGAAGCTCGTTGAAATGCTAAATTTGTTTGTTTCATTGACGGCAATGATCGGCTTTTTATATCGGGCGATGTTGACTTTCTTCGTGACAATGACTAACTGATTACAAGAGACGAATTAGGTCTATTTGAGATAGGTTCTTAGCCTTGATGTAAAATCGCCCCCAGTTTCATTCAATTGCTGGAATACGTAACAGACTGGAACTTTACATATAAAAGCGTATGTAATTCAAATTTTCTGGAGATATCACCTGTCAAATTTTTTTTGTAATAACATGTTACCTACAATTTTCTTATTTATTTTGTCTAATTCAACATCAAACAAAAAATTGTGTCTATTTCTTTATTCTGCACATTAACTGTATTGCAGTCATATCAATATTAATCGAGCAGTATGATATACTTCTTTACATTGAAATTGAAGGATTTACTGCAAAAAGGATGTACCTCCTACTTGGAAAATGAAAGCCATATCAGACAATGTCGTGACACTGACTGACTGATGACAAGAGACAGGTCTATTTGTGACAGATTCTAAATTAGCCTCGATGTGAAATCCTTTCCAGTTTTATTCAGTTGCAGGAATACGTAATAGAAGGAAACTTGACAAATACAAATGTATGCAATTCTAATTTTTTGGGAGTGCAACCCTCCCCTCCCTACCTCAAGGTATTTTTTTGTGTAACATATTATCTAAAATTTTCTTATTTATTTTGTCTAACTCAACACCAAGACTAAAAAATTATTTCTTTATTCTGTCCATTAATTGTGTTGCCGTCATGTCTGTACCAATCTAGCAGTATGATGCAATATTTACTTTGAAATTGAAAGATTTGCTGCAAAAACTATGTAGCTCCCAACTTTGAAAAATGTAGAGTTACATGTAATAACATGGGTTAAAAAAATCCTTTTTCATCTTTTTCATTTGAGCCAAAGAAATACTGTGCAATTCGTTAATTCTCGCGTTAATCAAGAGTGTTCTCATTGGAATTTAGATTTTTCGAACGTTTTTTACGGCTATCTACAACTTTAATTAATTGGAGCTACCTTCTTTTTTGCAGCAAACCCTTCAATTCTTGAAAAAGGGTCTAAATTTATCCATGGCCACAAAATTTCAAATATGACCATTATGTGAGAAATATGAGCATTGTGTGATAAGTATGAGCATTATGTAATAAGTATGAGGATAATGCGATCGTACATATAGTCATATACTCAAACAGATAAACTTTTTCTGGTCTAAAATTCAATGATTCTGCAGCAATTCTTAAAGTGCTAATTAATGAATTAGGTAGTAAAGTAAAATGATATGATTAGTTTCTTATTGCAAACTTAGTTTAGGATTAAATGGCAATGAGACCTATTTCAAAAGGCGTAATAAATTCTTGACAATCTTTATTTTCTAATTTGCAAGAAGTACAGTACACTTCCGAGGGTCTCGATTATCCGGCTTTTGTACTATCCAGCCCTTTGTTTCCTTTTGCCGAATTAAACGGGCAGGCAAGGCACTGGTTGGATTGGTAACACTGACAAGGGATTGGAACTGAGCATGTATCATCCTTCTAAGTGTTTTGAGCAAAATACAAATCGTGAAAGGAAGAGAGCAGTTCATTGTTTCGTCAATGTGTTGTTATTGTGTCCGTATTAACGCGGAAGGGGGTTGCATTGGCCTCTGATGGTAAATTCCCCTGAGCAGCTTAAGGCAGAAGTCCAATTTCTTGTTCAAATGAAGATGACATACACTCATTCGCTTGCAGAATCCCTTTTTACAAGGGAGTTCATTCATATATCTCATTGATAAAACACAAGGGAAGAATAAACATGTCTGTACCAGGACTCGAATCCGGGAAGACCAGATCATGGAGCAGACGCGCTGTCAGGAGACCCAATGTGTAACGGACCATAAAGTTTGCTGTACAGAACGTACAGCATTCGTAACTTGCTCTTGGGTAATGCTTAATTTTTTTTAAATGTCCCACAGAGAAGTGTGTAGAAGGGCAATATTCAAAAAAAATGGTGGCATACATTCATTCGCCTCGTAATGACAAGGGAGAAGAAATAACGCTCTATACAGTGACTAGATTCTGGTGTAACAGCAAAAACAGGCAAGGGCTTCTGTGATTCACTGTGTTGCGTTCACATCATAGCAGAAAAAGACAACTGCTTCTGTGATTCAGAGTATTGCGTTCACATCACAGCAAAAACAGGCCACTGTTTTTGGGATTCACTGTGTTTGGTTCACATTGTAGCAAAAACAAACAACCTTTTCTGTGATTCACTGTGTTGAGTTCACATAACAACAAAAACAGGTCACAGTTTTTGTGATTCACTGTGTTTAGTTCACATTGTAGCAAAAACAAGCAACCTCTTCTGTGATTCATTGTGTTGCGCTCACATTATGGCAGAACCAGGCAACCTCTTCTATGATTTACTATGTTGCGTTCACATTACAGCAAAAACAGGCAACTACTTCTGGGATTCACTGTGTTGCATTCACATTATATGGAGTTTACGATAACTGATGGGTTTTAGTACTCAATACGAAGTGAGAAAATATGTATTATAGGAGTGAGTTATTGTGCAAAAAATCTGAGTTCTGGTATAGGCGGGCAAAAGAATGAGTTTATGGAACTCCGGCTTATCCGGTATTCTTGTTATCCGGCCGTACCCAGGCCGGACTCTCGGGAATGTACTGTAGCTGTATATAGTTGTGAATTGAGTTGTATTAAGATCTTCTAATGTCATCGGATTCTGATAAAATTACAGAAGAGATGGTTTTTGAGGGGATTCCATGGATATCTGATTTATATATCAGAAATCCGCGGATACAAGTCATTTTGTTAAGAAATTTTTTTGAAAAATTTGTTTTTTCACCTGAGGAATTGCAGTTGTTATATTGAGGAGAAAATAATATGAAGCAAAGGAATCGGTGTCTGAGTGAATTTTCAAAGCATGTTCTTCATGAAACGCTTAAAAAGCAGATTACAGATTACAAATTTAACTCTTCACATCAAGTAATCATTTACATTTACACATGACACTTTGCTGATTCATGGTTGTACTGATAAAATCATAAAACGGTTGTCTTTACTGTGGTAAATTTTAATGACTGATGTTGACAGGCAAAAATAAAAATTGGTATAAGAAAAATTCATTTTATTAAAAAAATTTCTTCAGAAAAGCTCCCCCAGTCTATTTATGCATTTTTTTTAGATCTTAGCGCCACTAAGATCCACATCTAATCAGCTATTGATTAACCAACAATAGCTGATTTAGAAATAAATATAAAATGAAAGTTAACTCCATTGATGATTTTTTAATCTCAAGAGTTTGTTTTCTCTGGTCAGTCTTGAGAAGGCATTGCGTTGTGGCCAAGGGAAGTGATGATGTAACTGTCTTCGCCGTCTGAGTTTGGCCCAGTTTTCTGCAGGATCGAAGCCTGTTTTTTGGGGGCAACAAACACGCGCGTTTCCACTTGGAAGTCGGAGCACAATCAAAGTTGTTCAGGAAGTGGGTTGTTCTATGGGTGACCGGAAGTTGTAGTAGCGTTTCCTCTGCTTCCGCTTTTGATTCAAGATTTTCTTGGGTCAGGGCGAAGAGAATTCTAATTCCAGGTCCGGGCAGAAGATGCCCAACCTCCGTTTTCAATGTTAAATGAAATATTGAGCACGCAACCTCTCATTTAATCAACGTATTGCGCAACGCTTAATTTCCAGAACAAATGGAATAGGCTGGCTATAAACGGGCTTAATGCTTTAAGCTGTTTACAAATACTATTTTTAGTTCATATTTGAAATTCACAAACATGCATTGATATGAAACAGTGAGTTTTGGAAAAGTGTGATTTTCAGGTATAGATGAAAGTTATAAAAAAATTACAGCAAGGTATCAGATGTAGCTATAATAGCATTTAGCTACATCTGGTACTTTTTTAATATACTGATTAGCTATAGTATATAATAAAAGTATAATACAGTACAAATAATGTATACTGATTAAATATAGTACATAATTTATGAATTAGCTACAGTATATAATAAAAGTATAATACAGTATATAATTTATGAATTTTAAAAATAAAGTATGCATAAATTTATTTTCCCTTTACAAAAACGTAAAATAAAAATTTGTAGACACGAAATCGTTAAGTCATATACTTTCTTTACGAATATAATGAAAAAATTGTCAAAGTTGCATTTTAAAGCGAAGGGGGTCAGTGATTATTCTGAATGTTTAAGTTTGGATATTTTTATAGATTGGAATCGTAAATAAGTATTTTTTTATGATAAGAAAATTTATTTTATTTCTATTTCTCTCAAATACGAATCATATAAGTAGAAATGACTATAATTGTCGAAAATTTGATCTCCACATTTTATCGACTCTCAGCTTTGTGGACCTCACAAAAACTACGTCTCCAAACATTGAAACGAGGTTTTTTTTTTCAAGCAGTACTTCATAGTTGCAATGAACTAGGTAGATGATTTTCCAGATGGAGCTTCCAGCAAATTGTAAATTTCTATTAAAGAAATGACTATATGTCTGTAAGCATGTGAACGGCCATATTGTCACCTCACAGTCGTAATAAGGTCAATTGAAATATGGTCGATAAAAGAAAAGATAAAAAGTGTTAAAATTAGCAAATCGATAGAGTTGAATTGGGTTAAGGCCCATATTAGGATAGATGGTAATGAAAAGGCGGATCACTATGCGAAGTTTGCGACACAGAAAGAGAGTGTTGATATAATTGCACCCCAAATCAAGTGGTGTTTTAAAAGGGGAAAGGAGAGAAGAAATACAACTACAATGGTTTGACAGATGGTATATGTCCAAAAAAGGAAGGGTCACTTTCAATTTTATTCCTAATCCTGAAATAAAAATAAGAAGATACCATCCACTTCTTATCCAAATAATATCTGGACACGGGAGATTTCCTGCCTTGTTCCAAAGATTGGGAAGAAAGCAGGATAATAAATGCATTTGTGCAGGAATCGGTAATGTTTACCACTATTTAATGGAATGTAGGGAGATCTCAGAGTGAAGGAAAAACCTGAAGATTGTAAATACTGATTGAAGTACAGTACTGATGGTACCAGGTCATCTCAAAACCCTGAAGGATATGATGTTAAAGATGGATAGTTTCGCTACAACTGTTTGAGAGTGTTGGGATTTATAGTGCTGTGTAACAAGAATTTGAAGAAATATTTTGAATTGCGAGCATATTTTCTCTTAGTGATGGCCTGTTCCTCGTTCTATAGGAAGGTGAGGAAGAAGGACAGTAATTAACCTCTTTGTTTCCGGTTATCACCAAGAGAATGTCAGTTTGACTGGTCGGCCTATGTAAGGATGGTCAATGCTAAAGATAGCAGTCGACCACAACAAATCCTGTCGATACTGTTACGTTCAGTGGTGGCGGGGTGTTCAGCTGCAAGAAGAAGAAGTGTACATGTAAATGTAAATCACGGACATGACGAAGGAAATTCGACATGTGTTCTTGACATGATAATCATAGGCCCTATTAAATTTCGGAAATCTAAGTGCTTTTTTGGATCAGAAAACGGTAGCTAGATTTTCATCATTGTGTTATGAAACGAAAAATAAATCATGCAGCATTTTGTAAGATATTCAAAACAGGAATATTCAATTAAAAAAAAATTAGCGCTTAATAGAGACAGAATTTTATATCTACTTCTACAACTGCTGGATGACAAAGAAAAAATGGGAAAATGTTTTCAAAAAATCCTTACGTTCATAATTTTTCTTATGAAACCTCATTTCTAAAATCAACGACAACAAAATAAAAATGCAACTAAGCATCCATACATCGATTTGAATTTGTTGAAGAAAGCAATCCAAGAAGTAGACTTTACATTATAGATGCATACATATAGCAATATTTCTTTGTCTTCATACTAAAAACAAACATGTCTAAATAGGACTTTATAATTATAAAAGACTTTTAAAAATTGAACAAACAAGCCTTTTATTTTACTTATCACTATCTGGTACCCGGCGCGTTGCTGCCGCAGAAGAAATAATCTTGGAAATACCGTTGGGAATTTAAAATAAATGTCTTCTTTAATTAGAAATGATAGAAAGAATAACATTTACTTCCGAATAAAATAAGAACAATACTTATTTTATTCTAAAATAAATAGATTCCTTTATAATGAATAACTTTAGAATAAATGTTAGTACGATTGAAACAATTACAGTCTCGGAATCAAATTAATAAAGAATCCGGTCTGAGGACTATCTCAAGGGTCTCCCTCTGACAGGGATTAAAACCAAGGATTTTTCCTGTGAAGGGTCTGACTTTCGTCAAGAAATGGACCCCTCTTGACCCGAAAATCCCAGAATATTTAAATTTTGGAGATAAGATTAGTATCATAAAAGAAAAGACATCAAATTTCAAACAATGGTAAGTCAAAATCACAGTAAACCAGAAAAAACATGAAATCATAAAATCAAAAATTTTCAATATGAGAATGTACAGAGACTGAATTAAAATCTTATTAAAATCTACTATTAGGATGTACAATAATGGTATAGGGTTTCACTTCTTATTATGTTCGCTTTTGTTTTCAACAGTAAATTCACTTCTTTCTTTTATTTGAAATTGCATTTTCAGTTTGGTGAGTGTTTTTTCTACTTTCTTATTTTGCTAAATTTGTTTTTATATTCTTGTGATTGTCAGAATTACTGTGATTTTTTTTATTGGATTTCAATTTGACTTATTTTATAAAATATATATTACAATATATGATATAAGATTTTAATTTAGTTTGTAGTGTCTGCACATTCTTATATTGACGATTTTTGATTTTATGGTTTCATGTTTTTTCTGGTTTGCTGTGATTTTGACTTACTATTGTTTGAAATTTGATATCTTTTCTTTTGTGATATAATCTTATCTCCAAAGCCTAAATATTGTGGGATTTTCGGGTCTTAAGGGGTCAATTTCGTGACGAAAGTCAGACCCTTCACAGAAAAAATCCCTGGTTTGAATCCCTGTCTGAGGGAGACCCTTGAGAAAGTACTCAGACCGGATTCTTTATTAATTTGATTCCTAGACTGTAATTGTTTCAATCGTACTAACATTTATTCTAAAGTTGTTCAGTTCATTTGTGTTTTAGTAGTAGCAGCATTAGCGCTCACTAAATACAATGTATATTTATTCTAACTATTCAACAAGTTTCCGTACATAAAATTCTTACATTTTTTTCTTTCTGGATTCCTTTATATTGAGTGATATATAAAGGAGAAGCGCAAATAATATTCATTCTATTTTATTAACTTTGATATTCAAGACTTTAGGGTTGGAATTTTTTTTTTAATCATCAGCAGAAACAAATAAGTGAATACTTAATAAATACTTTGAATATGAATACTCTGAATATTTAATAAGTATTCAAAGCTTCATAAGAATCGAACGAGCGGCATGGCACCACATAAGAGACATACAAACAAAAAATAAGAAAAAGTCATACAGTCATAAATACATTTTCATTTATATAGATAAAAAGTCAATAAAAAAGCATGAAATTTTCAAATAGCCTTATATAATGTTCAAAAATATGTCCATTTAGCAATAAAATTAAAATTTTATTTTTTTTAAACACTTGTTTCATTCTGCTTTTTTCTTCCATTTTTTTAAAAACTGAATACTCTTTCGCAAATGAAGAATTTATTTTAAAAGAAACGCTCATAATCAGAATCATGTAAGACTATATTAAATTTAAGAGAAAAAAATCTCGCTGCAAATTAGGTAAAAGATAGACAGAAGTTAAATCTAAAGAAGGACATAAGACTTATTAGAATGTATTTTCTTTTCAGTCTCGTGGTTGGTCAAATATATTTAATGCAGTAAGAATCGTCGAATTTTTTTAATTATTATTTAACATTTATTCTTCCATTTATCTTGGGTCGTGGTGGCCTGGTGGTAAGGTCTCGATTTCCGGAACCGGAGGGTTTCAGGATCGAGACACAATTACACCGAAAAACCGTTGTGTGAGGGGGGTCTCTTGTACGTTCAATCTGTCAGGCCAAACGTCCTCCCTCTGGTGTGGCGTGGAGAGGAGGCTGTCAGTTCAGGTGTCGTCCTCGTCATCTGATCATGGGTCAAAATAAGGAGGTCCGTCCCAAAATAGCCCTAGTGTTGCTTTACAACAGGACGTTAATATAACTAAACTAAACTAAACTTCTATTTATCTACTGGCGGTTTGGGTAAGCAATGGGCATACATAATTTTTTATACGAAATATTAGCTCGATATTAGAAATTTTATTCGATATTCAAAAACCAATTTTCTCATGAAAAGAAATGGTCTTTGAAAATAGTCCGATGTATGAAGATTTTCGATAAATGGAGGCATGATTGCATTCCATGGAAGTATTCTTACCAAGGAAGAGCTCTACCGAATCTTCCTACGGGGAGAATTGAAATCATCCCCACTAGAGCATAGATTCCCTACCGTTTTTGAACTAATGCCCCCTTTTCTAGTGAATATTTCAATACCGCCCCCCTGCCAGACCAGAGAAATAAGAGCGTACATAACGCATGGTGAAAACAAGAATTAAATATAAAAAAAAATACTAATAGATATAATATTGTTGGAATTGATTCGCTGCTGAATTTCTTCTTTATTTAAAAAAGAGGAATAGAAGTTTTAGCTTACCTGTCATAAGGACAGGCACGGGTTTTGATGACACAAAGTAAGCCATAATAAACTATTGTTTTTTCAATAAATAAACTGAAGACATTTCAATGATAAACAGTTTCAGAGAACCATCAAAGCGCATACCTAATTATATTAGAAAGTATTTTGATTAAAATTTGAAATCGAATTTCGAAGTCTTTTTTAGAATGTATTTGTTCATCTTCCCACTCCCCTTCGAGCCATATCAAAGCCCCCTAATTTTCTCTTGGTCTTTTACCACCCCCCTGAAATCCTCGAACGCCCACAGGGGGGCGTTATCGCCCACGTTGGGAACCTCTGTACTAGGGCGTAACTATATGGCCGCCGCGCATGCGCTATGGCCGGCCTCACAGCAACATCGTGATAATAGGAGATTCTCTATTCTTAGTATTGAAGCAAAAATACAAGAGGCGGTCGTTTTTCAGACTAGAAACTTTATGTGTAGTTAGAAAAAATGTATATATTATTTTTATTATTAGTTAAAAAAATAGTGCGATATTACAAAAAAGCTGTTTTTCTTTACTCAATACATAAGCCAGACGTTACGAAAAGAAAGTAAAAATCAATCTTTTACTTACGTATGAAAAGTGATCCCAGGACGCTCTGTTGAGGCATCCAAAAGCAGACATTATTACGCTTAAATTTAGTAAACATATTATTAATTATTTACAAATAAACGAGTGGCTCTTTCACATACAAAAATGAAATGTTTTGAGTGTAAAGCGATCGCTCCGCGGTTACAGTTTTGGCTTCGTGCCTTTAGCGTTAAACGGCCATTTCTTTTCTAAAGCTCATACTTCCATGTTTCATTCTAATTAACTAATAGGATGAAAAAGTTTGCATCTAACAAATACTTACTTTAAATCTATGCTTTTCAAAAGCAATGGCTCTCTATTTATGTTTGGTTTATACTGTATGCAAGTAAAAATTGTTTCATTTTTCAGGTTTCTGTCGTTGATCTGTGCTTTTTTTACATTCCTACAGAGCTTACACACGGTTACAGCATTAGTAAGTATTTTTTAATAATTAAAGTTTTCTTACAGAATTTTTTTAAATCCTTCAAAGAGTATTAAATATCCCTTTTCATATCCAAAATTTTCTTTCATGGTTAAAAAACAGATAATCTACAGCATTCTTTTTTGCAATAATAAGAATTGACGGTGCTTGTTTATGCTTTATTTGAAGGACTGCGAAATGTTTGCATCTGCCACTAAGCTAGTGAATACTTCGACGATGCATAAAAAATATAATTTTGATGAAAATAGGGAAATGAACACTATTTGCTAATGAATATACTCCAAAGAATTTTGTTTAAAACGTTTTGAAAATTGGGAAATGAACACTATTTGCAAGTAAATGCACTCAAAAGATTTTTGAAAAAGTTTTGAAAATTGCGAAATGAGCACTATTTGCTAATGAATGTACTCGAAGGATTTTAAAAATAGTTTTGAAAATTGTGAAATCAACACTATTTGCTAATCAATGCACTCCAGAGAATTTAAAAACAGTTTTGAAAATAGGGGAATGAACACTGTTTGCTAATGAATGTACTCGAAAGATTTAAAAAATAGTTTTTAAAACTGGGAAAGGAACACTATTTGGTAATAAATGTACTCCAAAGATTTTTTTAAAAATTAATTTAACGTCATACGCTGGTCATGTTTTATTCTTTGTTCGGCTGCTTTTATTTCTTCCGTCTTAATCGTATCAGTAATTGTATTCTTCCATGTGTAGCAATTTTTGCATAGCTTAATTTTTTTTTATTTTAATAAATGGCAGCTTCATTTCGTATCAATCAAATCTTATTTGATGTTAATATCCATAAGTATCAATTTTTTTCGTCATAGTAATAAAATTTGCAAAAATGCTGGAGAGAAAAGTGTGTTGAACAAATGAAAGTTACTCCAAATTCCATAAAAAAAATTAAAATTAACTTTCATAACTGATTAAATTAAAGAACAAATTTTGAACAAAAAAACTATATCACTGAAAAATTTATTTTTCTGTTTTAAGATGTCATAAAAATGATCTCTGACTGAGAACATTTCTCAAAGTTTTCAAGGAAAGAACCAAAATGTCAATTAATTTTGATTTAATTAAAATTTCTCAGAATATGCTAATCAATAAATAGCTACATGTCGTTCAGGAGGGCTTTAGATCCATGTCTTTACTGTAATGTCTTTACTGCTACGTTTCGCTCTGCAGATTGGAATTTTCGTTTGTTCTACAAGTTAACGAAAGAATACTCAATTTAAAAATAATTATTACGTGGAAATTATAATTCCGTTTCCTTTTTTAAAATTAAGCATACTAAGAAACTAATAAAGCATACTTTTTAAAATAAAGCATACTAAATAAGCATACTTTTTAA
>JAPMOQ010000859.1:0-21246 GCA_026543055.1 Argiope trifasciata | reverse complement strand
CTTGTTCACTGAAAGAGACTGGAAAAGATCCTCTTTTTAAATGCATTGCCGAGAAACTAAAATAGTGTCTTTCTGCAGTTTCATCGCTGGGCAGATAGATTTAACAGATATTATCAGCGACGAATGGGAGCTATTATTAACGAATAAAAATTTGGAATTAGCAGTTATTCAAGATCAGTGAAATATGATATTAACGGCAAAAATGACGGTTCTGGGAAATTTTAGCTCTATTTCTACTAGTGACCGAGAAATGGCGATCTATTTTATCTTGTACTAACTGGTAATCGGCGCGATACTGCCGAAGAAAGAAATAATATTAAGTGCAATCAATCAATAATTCTATTTTGGGAGGTACGAGATCTCTTCCAAAATAGAACGAACGTTGCTTTAAAGAAAGGATGCTAATATAAACAAACCAAATTTAATCTATCAATATGATTTCCCCTCAGCATTAAACTTGAAACCAAATTAGAAAACTGTGTTTCATTGAAAAATAATTAAAAACACTTATCAGCACTCAGCGATTCGAAGTACGTCCCAATCGAAGGTCAAGGTTTAAGGTCAAAAGGGTTTTCAATGCTCCTACGGTTTTAACGTGACTATTCAAAGACTAATAGATTTACATGGGGATGCTTGCTGCTATTAAGTTGTTTTCTTCAAATTCCAGATTGAAGGACAAATTAGGGTTGTTTATCTTGCAGGATTTCAACTTAATAGTATTGACAAATGGTGTGCAAAACGGGGTGAGGTTGCGAGAAAATTTGGGGGGGGGGGGGTCAATAAATTGAAAGAAATTCCAATTTATGGAAAATCTATAATTATTCATTTCAAAGAACTGAAATAATACTAGCTAAGAAACTAACAATTATTAGTTCAAGAACCTGATATTCTAAACTATGCATAAATATCTCCTCTGCATAGATAACTCCCATGCATAAATAACTCATATGCATAATGCATGACTCATATGCATATATAAAGCATTGTTTAAAAAATTGTGCTGATTTATTAACTAATTTTTATGTTGTTACAACTTTTATAAAATTTTCATGATAGTTTTTATGCATAGTGCGTTGTTTTATAAAGGCGTTAGGGCCACGGTGGCCTGCTGGTAAGTCTCGGTCTCGTAACCGGAGGGTTTCAGCTTCGAGATTCAATTCCACCGAAGAACTGTCGTGTGAGGGGGGTCTCTTGCACGTTAAATTCATCGAGGCCAAATGTCCTCACACTGGTGTAGTATGGAAAGAAGGGTGCCAACTCAGGTGTCATCCTCGTAATCTAACCATGGTTCAAAAGGACGAGATTCGTCCCCATATAGCCCTAGTGTTGCTTTACAATGCGACGTTAATATAACTAAACTGAACCAAAAAGGCGTTGTTTCAACCAGTGACGTCACGACACTCTTTTAAAAACACGAAAAATGAACGAATCCCAGAAAGAATTTAATTGTAACCTAGTGGATGTTTAAACAAAAATCTACTGTTTATCCAGGGGTAGCGACAAAATTTTACACAGAATAGGGAGACCCAAATGAAAATAGTTTGCGCAACACTGGTACAGCCAGACTTCTACCTCAAATAATACCAAGTGAATTTTTTATATCAAACTCATGGAAGTTGTTATTTTCTTCATGTTTTTATGTTTTGCGCATGTCGTTTATTAAGTGCATAAAAATTTAGAAAGATAATTATTGTTTAATTTTCGTCAATTACTACTGTTTCAAACTCTAATCAGCATTAAGAAAAATATTTCTTCCTTGCAAAAAATGCAAAAATATAGTTCTCTGTCATAGCATGGAATAATGGTAATCAAGCTATCTGAGACTATTGTCTCAGATATTTGTCAGATATTTTATAGTCTTGTAAAACAAATTCCTAGAAAAAAATAAAATATATTCTTTCCAAACTTAAGTTACGAGTTTAGAAGCACATCTTTTACATCAAAACTGCAAAAATACAACAATGTAGTTCTCTGTCATAGCATGAAATAATGGTAACCAAGCTATCTGACACATTCACATATTGTCTTGTAAAATAGAAAATAAAACAAAATATAATCTTTCCAACCTTAATTTACAATTTTAGAAGCATATCTTTTACATTCTAAAAAGTAATTACATTCATATCTTTCGAATTTTCAGTCGCTTTTGAAGAGCCAATCACTTGTGAGGAATCGCCGTCAAGTGTACTTAACAGACTTCCAGCCTGGAGCAAGCTATCCGAACAGGAGTGTGGTTATCCAGCAGAGCCAGAGGGTCCCCGAATATGGTCCATGGGGGCCGTGGACTGAAAGCAGCCACTGCTCGAGATCCTGTGGTGGAGGAATAGCTTATCAAGACAGAATATGCTTGGATGTGAGGTAAGCTACTTTGTGTGTGTGTGTGGACAATGTTGCTGCAAAAAGAGTTTTTATAGAAATGGAGACCTTATTTGCAATGTCTTTTAATGCATATTGAAAGGAATGCTGAATTTATCCCAAAACATCAACAGCCTCATCGGATAACAGTTTCAGCAAAGGAGGTGCATGCATTCTCGTTTTCTCTCCTTCGGGTGATAGAACCGAACTCAAAATTCCCACAGGCCAAATATCATTTTACTACTATTTATTGGAATGTATAGAGGTCTCAGAGTTAAGCAAAAACCTGAAGACTGTAAATAATGATTGAAGTACGTTACTGATTGTAGCAGGTATTATCAAAACCCTGAAGAATATGATATCAGAGTTTGACAGTTTCATTCCAACTGTTTGAGAGTGTGCAGATGGGGAGAAAGACAGCTATTCACTACGCCGAAAGGAATGTCAGTTTGACTTCTCGCTCCATGCAAGGTTGGATAATCCTTATTTAGCAGTCGACCACAGCAAATCCTGTCGATACTGCGACGTTCATTGGTGGCGGGGTGGTCGGCTGTATACAAGAAGAAGGCCAAATATCTTCAAATTTCACCAACGAACTGATAGCAATCATAGAAGCTCTTTCCTTCTACTTCTTATTCCTGTTTCTCTTATTCCTCTGATCTGACAGACGGCTTTGTCATCGTTTCAGACTCAAAATCATCACTGGAGGACATCGGCAACTCAAATTCATCCCAAAACATCAACAGCCTCACTTACCGCATTAAAAAATCACGCATCCTCCAGTGGATTCCTGCGCACGTGGGAATCGATAGGAATGAAAGTGCTGATGCCCTCGCCAAACCCTCCCGAGAGTTGGATCGACCCAATTCTATCCCCTCAGAAGATGTTAACGCAGCAGCTAAACGCAGACTTTTAATGCAAACTTTAAAAAAGACCTCCATTCCGTATCTCAATTGCCCCAGACACCTTTCTTCGATCATTGCAAGACTCCGCAGAGGCCGCTTTAAAGACTTGAAATACTAAATAATATACTAGATAATACTCCATTTGCAAGCATTGCCCCTCATCACAATGAAGCCCGGAACACCTCTTCAACTGGCCTGACCATTGCTGCTGCCATCTTTGGACTCTTCTTTCGATTGAAGATGTTCTGTACAGCCTTCAGGCTTAGAGTCTTGCCGAGCTCGTCTTGAAGACTTTTGGACACATTTGAATTTTTTATTAATATCTATAATAAACGAAGACAACAACAAGGAAATGATAAAGCATGCTGAAAACAACTGACAGCTAAGTGCGAGAATATGTGTGTGTGTAAGTGGGACTTGAATCAAGACATAAGAGAACACTTTAGAATGAAAAGTTCATATGGAAATTAGGAAAATAATAATCTGAAACACTTAGATTTCGCAGCCGAAGCTTTACTACCAGCTGCTACGGCCTGCAGTAAATTAGGCTTCATACGATTCAGTTATTCATTGTCATTTCAACTGATAGCCTGAAACAGCAAGGCACAGAGCTCGGGAGATTTTATTGTTTGAGATTTATGCACCATTGGTGTTTGAGCTAAAAGGGAAAAGGAAATAACCCTTACATAGTACAATAACCAGAATAATGTACATTATGTTAAACAGGATATTAAAGTAACGATAAAAAAAATGTGTAAAAAAATATTTTTCACGGTGCCATGCATGGGTACAGAAATAGTGCCTTAAGCCTATAAAGGCTTCACAGGTCACAGGCCATAAGCTTTTGAATGCTTCACAGGTCACATGCCATAAGCCTATTAGTGCTTCACAGGTCACATGCCATAAGCTTATGGATGCCACCTTTGCTCGATTGTTTTGTTTAATGCGTAACAGTATAGACGGATCTTTTTATCAAACTGCCTTCCCTCCTACTGGAAATATGAGATTGTAAACAGGATTTCTAGAAATGCGATTTTTTTTCATTGACTTTTTAAGATCCGCTGGAAGTCTGCGTATTTAAATTGTCCAAATCATTTCAATATTTTTGAAAATGTTTATGCAAGTGCATTTCCCTGATTCGGATGTTAAATGTAATTAAATTTTTCTTCTTCTACAGAGCGGACGGAAGACACAGTTGCATAGGTGCATCGAGGAGATATTTTTCTTGCAATGTGGATGTAAGTGCCTTTATCTTGATCTAATTAATAGCATTTTCTATTATCTATCCAAGAAAATTCATCGAAATTTCGATTAAATGTTTATATTCTAATTAACCGATATTATTATATCGTGTGAGCTAATTTGTCCTAGAATGAATGAGTCTAGACACCATCTCGCATCGGAACTGGCCAATTGTATGACAGTAAAATAACGAGCGTAATATGGAAAAGGTTTGGAAAAAATAAACATGGATCTTCTTAGCCATAAAACAACTTCTTCCTTTCTTTTTTGAATTCGGAATTATATATAATTGATATTGCCAACACTTTAAAATGAACAATAACAAAAGGTGGTGTTGCCACCACTTTTCAAAATATTAATTTAACAAACACATTGTTTAGAATAAAATACAATAGTACTATTTAACAAATTAAATACACATGAAATAATCAAAACTTTAAAATAACCAAAGTTATTGTTGCTACCACTTTCTAAAATATCAATTTAGCAAACACATTTACAATAAAATACAATACTATTTAACAAAATAGATATGAAACAAAACTTAAAAGGAACTTCAAAATGATAAATAATAATAAAGGAACATAAACCGTTCCGCCGTGTAGAGCCGTCACAATTATTTGAAATATAGATATACGAATGCATGTCTATATTACAAATGGTTATACGAATGCATGTCTATATTACAAATAATTATACGAATGCATGTCTGTATTACAAATAATTATACGAATGCATGTCTGTATTGCAAATGATTATACGAATGCATGCCTATATTACAAATGATTATACGAATGTATGTTTATATTACAAATAATTATACGAATGCATATTTTTTAATAATAGCATATTTTTTATTTCTACAGGATTGTCCACCCAATTCCAAGGACTTTAGAGCGGAGCAGTGCGCACGGTTTAACTCTGTGCAGTATAAAGGAAAATATTACAGCTGGATACCCTATCACAGCCGTAAGTTTATAAGAAATTGACAACCGATATCATTTGATAAAGATTGAATCCTTTGATGGACATATACATTCCTCAAATCTTTTAAAATCAGTTTAAACAGTTCTAAATAAAAGTAATTTTTTAATGGTGAGGAGGGTGTATTTTGCCTTTATGCTTCTAGTTTAAATACATTTGAAAAAATAGGAATAGATTTGGCTAACACAGAGGCCCTTTTCTTCATTTTCTACGCGATAGCAGAGAAAAAGCTTTAAAAAAATAGTAGTCAAAGAGTTAGAGTGAACGGGTTTGAGCGATTCATCTTCTTTACATGTGAAAACATCACATATACCCGAGATATGCAAAATAAACTAATCTGACAATTCTTAGTTTCATTCCTTTTTTAACAAGTGACAATATGTTTATACAGGATGCGCTAGAGAAACTTACTTATTTGAAAGGTCAATAAAAACAAAAGTACTTCAGTTATTGTTTTAATTCTTTTTTTTGAATTGAGAACATAATGTCCCAATTTTTTTCATGTAGTTTTAAAAATGTCTTCGGTTAAATGATGACCCCCATTGCGCATACTTTGAGTAAGTCGATTTTTGAAGTTCGTGCCCATTCTTTGCAGCATATCAATCGGTATGTAGGCGATGGCGTCGCGAATGTTGTTCTTCAGGTGAGCTATGGTCCGTGGTCGATCGACATAAATCAAGGATTTCAAAGTGAGCCTCGTCTCTGAAAAAAAAAAAAAAAAACACGACCGTGTCTTCAGGCAGTTTGTCAAGCAGTATTTCACATGCATTTTGACCGGCAACAAAATCGCGTTCAGTTAAATCTTGCACAGCAACCAATTTACAGGAATGAAATGGAAGGTCTTGTTGGAGAATTCGTCGAAGAGTGGTGTCAGACATTAACAGAGCAGCTGTGTGTTTGCGAGCCGAACGCCGGAGAGAACACAGAACTGATTGCTTCACTTTTTCGAAATTTTCAGGAGTTCTGGTGGTCCGCTCATGTCTAGGGTTAGCGACAATTTCACACTCGTAAAATGAGTTAACCATGACAGAATCGGATTATGGCCAGGAACGGGTCTGTGAGGAAGAATTTCAAAGCGAGCAAGGAAAGCACGTTGCTTAGCAATAAGTGAGCGACCGTTAGAAAATAAGCTCTCGGACGGCGAAGGCCTGCTGTTCTTTACACCAGAGCATGACGGCAACTGACTAGAAAAAAACAAACTTGGGGACTTCTCCGTCCAATGAAACCACTATTACTCCTCTACCCACCCAACTCACCGCTTGTGAGAATTTTCAAATGAGTAAGTTTCTCTGGCACACCATGTGGTTCGAACTAACTCATCTTTCAATTATCAAGGGAATGGTATCATCATCTTTCAATTCCAATAATAAAATCCAGTTTTTTTCAATTCATTTTTGTTTTAATTTAAAGTTCTGTTGAATTCATTAAATTTTTTATTTCAAAATAATAATTGCACAGTTCATTTAATACTGTGTATTTTTTCCCATTCGTTTAGAAATTAATCGAGTCTTGAAACACTCTCTTCAAAATAAGAGCAGCTATGTATTAAGGAAACTTTTCGAAAATGATCCAATAGTTTTCATAAATATTATGAAAATAGATTGTTATATTTATTTTAGATTTATTATTTGTTCTGTATTGCCCTGGAATTTATTTTTGTATAAGTCATGTCGCTCATTTTGATGCAGTGATTGACTCTAAATTCTCCAAATAGTAGTTAATTCCCCCAATTCATACTTGCATCCTTATGCAGATCTTTTAAACCAGTTCAGTTGATGAGCATTTTTAAAATTTCGTCATCCGATTGCTAAACAATGGCTACAATTTGCCAAATCCGATAATATTTTTTTTTTCCTTCTTTGGAATTATTATATTTTGTAAATAGCAATATTCTTCATTTAGGAATGCATTAGAAGAAAAATCTAATTTATCTGTGATAAAACATTGCCTTTTTTTACCTTGAGTTGAAAAACAGTTAATTTGTATTCTGATGATAATTAGGTGTGTGGCGTTACACCGGTGAAAAGATTGTAATTAAAATTATAAAGAAAGACTCGCTGTTCAAATAGGACTCTCCTCTGCAGATGCAAAAGAAGCTAAAGGCAGTGGGAAGAAAGCATTGAAATGAATTGAAGAGTTAAATAGAAAAAGTGAAGGAGTTTTGATTGGTTCAAGCAGAAGAGCCTGCGTCATATCCCGTAATGAAAGCAGCATTGAAACATGATTAGTAAATAATAAAATGTATCAAAAACAGGCAATTTAACTTTGAAGACAGAAAAATAAGATAAAAATTATAGCATAGAGAGAAAGACAAATAAAAGAATAAGAAAATAAATAAATCGAAAAATAAAATAAAATAAAAATAAATAAATAAATAATAAAACATAAATAAGTATAAATAAATGAAATACAAATAAATAAATAATAAATGAAATATGAATAAGTATAAATAAATGAAATACAAATAAATAAGTAATAAATGAAATACGAATAAGTATAAATAAATAAAATATAAATTAATAAATGAGTAAATATAAATAAATAAATGAATGGATAAAATATAAATAAATGAATAAAATATAAATGAATGAATAAAATATAAATGAATGGATAAAATATAAATGAATGAATAAAATATAAATAAATGAATAAAATATGAATGAATGAATAAAATGCCAATGAATGGATAAAATATAACTAACTAAATAAAATAGGAATAAATAAAATATAAATAAATAAACATGAAAAATAAAGAATATACATTGGCACAACCTAATTGAAAGTCCGGGAAGAAAAAGCTAGATAAAGAGTTCTTTTTGCAAGGAAAAATGTCGCCTTCTCTCTTTCAGCCCAATCTCCGTGCGAGCTGAACTGCATGCCGAAGGGTGGCAAATTCTACGCGCGGCTCGACACCCGGGTGATCGACGGAACGAGGTGCAGGGACGACGGATCCTTCGACGTGTGCGTGGACGGACAGTGCATGGTAAGCACATTTCATCGCTGTTTAGCCTACTTGCTTGCTCTGGATAGTCGAAGACCAGATTTTAAGAATGCAATGCGTAGCAACTATGTTCGACCAAGCCGTGACAGGAATTGATTTGATTATCTCTGTCATTTCTCTAACGACCGCGGTGCTGTCCTCAAAGGGATATGCTTCGTGGGTTCACCAAGGAGTCTGGTTCCATCTGTCCATGTTTTGGTGCTGCAATTTTTATTGCCCATATTTTTTTTGAAACCCTTAGTTTAAATACTTATCACTCCACAAATTTCTTATCATGTATATTAAATTAAAAGTTGGTGAAAAAACGCAGGCTAAACCTTTTGTTTTTCTCAAAGCCTCAATTCTTTATTTAAAAGAAACTTTAACTTTTGCAGTAGTTTGTTTTATTATTTTAAAAACATTGTATTATTTTTATGGCACATAAATCCTTCTTGTACGGATGTTCTGTTCAATATTCTTTTTGAAATAGTTTAATTTTTATGTTTCAATCATTCTTACGATGTCCCTGTGATACAATGGACCGTAACCCCCCCCCCCGTACGCTTGTTCTGATTTCTTTTCATTTTAGCTTATTAATATAATATTTGAGAAGTGATATCTCAAGATATTTTTTTACTAGTGTTTTAATTTTATATAAAAAGATTTAAATTATTTCTTTGTAATTACATTAAATGCCCGTTATAGTATCTATAAATTCACTGTGAATATCTTTTTCAATATTCATTTTTTTGTTCCGCTTTTTATACCTCGTGTGTAAAAAATAGATTTTAGGCGCAGGTGTCTAGTTTAATCGCAACTAAACAAAATTGTTAAAATTCTCCTCAAAATCACACTCGTACCATTTCAAAATATAACACATCTAAATAAACCACATTGTTTCATTCTTGATCATTGATATCTATGTTTAGGAATCTACTATTTAACTGATGACGTCTTTTCTTCTGTTAGTTTCTGTTTGATGGAAGTTAACTCATAATAAGTATCTCTTGTAACTAATTTAAAATTCATTTTTCTCGCCCAGTCTACAAATTTTGCCATTTGACAATGAAGGAGAAAATTACAATTTCATCTCCACACTCGTGAAAGCAAAGGCATCATTATTTTGTCATTTAATTATGAAGGAAAAATTTGCAATTTCACCTCCACACTCATGAAAGTAAAGGCATCAATGTAGTAATAATTTTGTCATTTGACTATGAAGGAGAAATTTACAATTTCACGTCCACACTCATGAAAGCAAAGACATCATTTTTTTGCCATTTAACCATGAAGGAGATACTTTTGTCATTTAACTATGAAGGAGAAATTTACAATTTTACCTCCACACTCATGAAAGTAAAGACATCATACTTGTAATAATTTTGTCTTTTAACTATGGAGAAATTTAAAATTTCATCTCTACACTCATGAAAGCAAAGACATCATTGTTGTAATAATTTTGTCATTTGACTATGAAGGAGAAATTTACAATTTCAACTTCACACTCATGAAATCATTGAATTCACACTTATGAAGGCAAAGACATCATTGTTCCTTTTAAAATGATATTCTCATGCCCTTCTCGTCTTGCAGGCAGTCGGCTGTGACAAAGTGCTGGGGTCGACCACCAAAGTGGACGAGTGCGGGGTGTGCGGAGGAGACGGGAGTTCGTGCAGAGTGGTCAGAGGAGTGTTCGATGAAGATAACTTCGAAGTGGGTGAGTAAAATAGTATCGATTTTTTTTAAAAACTCATCCACTTGTAAAGTGTTTGAGTAACCAATAATGTTACCAATTTTTACACAATTAATTTCAAATTATTTATTTATGTTCAGCATCCCTTGAAATAGAATATATCTTCTAGTTTATTTTATCCAGATGCGCCTAAAGCTCCTGATCTATAAAATCTAAAATATTTTTCTATAAAATCTAAAATAAATAAATTAATATAAAGGCAGTTCTGTGTACTAAAGGATAAATCTTTTTTTTTTCTTTCAAGGCTACAATGATATGCTGCTGATTCCAGTAGGAGCCACATCCATTTTAATTCAAGAGGTTCAGCTGACGAATAATTTCTTTGGTAAGGAAGAGTCCATCTATGAATTCATTCATTATCCTCACAAGTGCTATGAAGCAAATCGATATATACTATGAAGCAAATCGATATATTTAGTGAATAATTTTCCTCAGTATCTAATAAAAGCAATAAACATGATTTATTTTCAAAATACTACAGTCTAAACCAGATGTTCCAAGCCTTTTTTGAACTGGTGCCCCCTTTTCTAGTGAATATTTCAACACCACCCCTCTCTCACTCCAGAGAAATAAGAGCGCACATAATGCATGGTAAAATAAGAATTAAATATAAAAAAATTACTAATAAATTTATTATTGTTGGAATTGAAAGGCTACTGAATTTCTTCTTTATTGCAAAAAGAGGAATAAAAGTTTTAGCTTACCAAGGAGGAGTCATAAGAAGTTTTGATGATGCGAAGTAATCCATAATAAACTATTGCTTTCCTAATAAATATTTGGGCAGTTTCAGAGAACAATCGAAGCGCATGCTTAATGATATCAAAATTTTTTTTTTATTAAAATTTAAAGACATCGCATTCTAGTTTTAGCGCATGCAGCCACAGAGCCGTGTATACTAGTGATCCATTTCTTTCTCTCAACAGTGAAATCTCGTTTCGAAATATTGGAATTTTCGCAAGCATGATAGAAATGAATTATTTCCGTGAGTGGCTTCTCCCTGCCATATCAACGTCCCTTAATTTTCTCTGAGTCTTTTACCGCCCCCCTGAAAGACTCAAACGCTCACAAGGGGGTGTTATCACACACGTTGGGAACCTATGGTCTAAACCTTGAAAATGCAAATAATCTACTTTAAAATCATTTTTGTTTAGTTACTATCGAAATAAATGGTACTCTGTTGGATATATACTATGTTCATTAGGCAATACCAAATACTGATTGTAGCAAAATAATAGGCTATTAGAGAAACATTTGACTTCGATGAAACAATTACTGAAGTATCAGACTATAATTTATTACATTGCAATTAAAATCGCTATCAATATACCAATTCATAGTTATTTTAATCTATCTAAAGTAATTTCCTTCTAATCGTGTTCAATGGATATTCTTTTAACATTGCTCCCTCTTAGATTTTTATCTAATTAGAAACATTTTTATTTAGTTTTAGCTACTCCCCCCCTCACTTTCGTCTTATGTTTTAAATCTATCCTTTTCAGCAATTCGAATGAATAGTTTAAATTAAATTAATAATAATTCAAGAATAAATTCTGGGAGGAATGATTGCTTATATTCTATGTACCAATAAGTATTTGGACACCCATGTAAATGAAGATATCTGCGGTCCTGATCTATTTCATGCTTTCTTTACTTGAATCTCTTGTCGGGGAAATAATTTGGTATTAGTCGCATGCAATATGCTAAGAAATACAGAGCTGTCTGACTTCTAGAGAGGCGTAATTGTCGGATGACATAGAAATAACTGTTCCTGAAAAAGACATATCTAATTAGTTAAGTATTGAAAATCTGGGAAGAGATGGATTAAGGGGTGCGGCTATCTTTCAAAATTAATGAAAGAACTTACAAGTCTTTTCGAAGCCGGATGGAAGAAAATACTACGGTCAATCACCTGGACACTTGTGGGAAGTGTACCCCCGAGCGGTGAGGAAGGGGGGGGTAGAGACCGGATTTGTCTCAGGTGGAGGTTCTCACAACTATTGAATATGAATAGATTGTAATTATATAGGTATCAAATTATTTATTGGTAGAAAGTGTGTTTAGAGGATTAAAAGTAAGTATAGAAAGGTGATCATAATTTTACCTTTTACTACTGATCATGCATGTTTGAGGAAATGTACAATTTTTGTTGTTATTGATGTTATAAATAATTTTACTATGATCTTGTAAGGTCAACTCTACCTCATTCGTTATTTCTGTCTGGCAGGGGATAATCAAATAAAGTTTCCCTTAATCAAGAACATTAACGGATTTGTATTTTTTTTGGCCCAAGTATTAATTTTAACATGAATTAAGAGTAGTATTTTAATATTTTAAAGCAAATAGTTATCTTTTTATTCATATAAAATGACACATATTGCGTGAAAAAATTGAAATAATATTAATTTAATCGAAATTTTAGAATTAATTATTCCATCCACTTAAGTTAAAAACCCTTTCAATACCTGATTTGCACGAATGAATGTTCCCTCGGCATCTAGTAATTGTAACTCTTTTAATTTTTTGTCCAATCAATTCTTCTGTTCCATTTCTAATTTCACAGCCGAAATAAAGATCTTTTCGTCAAATAACTTTGCGCACTCAAATTAATCGAAAAACTGCACTTAAATGTCATCTTAAGCCCCTCAAAGTAACAATAAACGGCCTCATAGCATTTTACCTTTCTTTTATAATTCTAAGACAAGGCGTTCATTTATGTCACATTTTGTACGCTGCATCCTAAGCATATTGCGTAGAAAGCTACATCTAGGCTACGTCCTAAGCATACAGCGTAAATAAGGCACAATTGATCTGAGGTGAAAAAATATTTTGTTTTCGACTGTTTTTATGCATTCAAATGCTTGTTTTGCCAAAATAAAGTCTCCAGATATTACGCGACGCGTTGCCGCCGCAGAAGAAATAATCTCGGAAACATCATTTGAAATATAAAATAACTGTCTTGTTTCATTAGGAATGATAGAAAGGATTATATTTATTTTCCTTTAGGAAATGAATACATGCATTTAAATGGAGTGATATACAAAGGAGAAGCGTAAAAAACATTAATTCTATTTTTGTTTTATAACTTCATTAGAACATCATTTTGTATTATAACTTCATTGTTCAAGACTTTATAGAGTTGGCAATATTTTTTTTTCCTTTTCCATTTTCAACAGAAACAAATAAGTGCCTGTAATAAGCATTCAAAGTTTCATCGAAATCGGATGAGCGGTACGGCAGCGCATAAGAGACATCCATTTTTATTTGTAGAGCTGGCATAATTTTACTTTCCTATAACACCCCGCAAGTGCAAGTAATTATTCGATGTTTCAATGCAATCGGCTCAGGGGGACGAACAAGCAAATATTCATTTTTAGATATTAGATTTGTGTATTCTTTTAGAATTGTAATACTCGGTGTTCTTTCAGAATGCTAATGAAAGAAACTATTTATTGTATCTCGTGATTCGTTAAATATTCTTTCGGAATTCTCAAATTTAATGCTAAAAAAGGGTATTAAAATATTTTAAGCATAGAAAACAATTATAGCATAAAATAGTTAATATAGTTGAAACGAAAAAAATGAAGAGGGTGCAAAATTATTCATACTACAATATGTTTGGCGTTTACTGCAAAAAACATTTAAATTTAATTAAAATATAAAATCCCCAGATTTGGTCTCCCCAAAGCTTTCTCGCTTCCTTTGTCATAAAGTGGTTACCACTGAGAATGACTTGCATGACATTTGCGTACTATAGCTATGCAATATTTACATCTCACTTGGATTTAGCATTTCTGTAGAATCTATTGTCCAATCTGTGAGTTATTTGGAGATGTCAATAGATGCGGTTGAGATTCAACTTCTATTTTTCAATTTCAGATTATTGTTACTACCCCTATAACCATCCCGTAGCAATAAACGGATCCAGTTTCATCGCCATCGGATGAACGGTTTAGGAAGGCGTAAAGGGGGATTCCCACGGCCCATTCCCCGTCTGCAGACGAGCCACCTGCCACCCGTTGACAGCTCTTGCGGTTTTGTGGTCCCTTTAGGGGGATTCCCACGGCCCATTCCCCGTCTGCAGACGAGCCACGTGCCACCCGTTGACAGCTCTTGCGGTTTTGTGGTCCCTTTGATGGCCCGTGTACTTACCGCCAAGAAGTCGGTAAGTAGACGGGCCATCAAAGGACCAAGAAGGGGCGAAAGGGGAAACGCATCCTCCTGGCTATGGGGGAGTGTGGTCCCCCAGTGGGTGGGAGATCTGATTTATGGCCGAATCCGTGTATCCTCGCATCGTCGGAATGCCGCTTTAGAGACATGCAGACAAACATTCAGTTTTATTTATATAGATTATATTCATGAATATGATGTAGACTGTAATAATTCAGTCTAATGTATCATCAGATTCTATAGTTATATCCTCTAAAAAATTGAGGTTTATTCCTAAATGCAGCAAAGGAAAGGAAGACCAACATTTAAAAGAATGATTATCAAAACATTCCTGAAAGGTTAACCTTACAGACTTTGAAATCAAACCATGTATCCCAAAATAATCGTGGAAATGAACTCAAATTAAATTCCACTTAAATTCTCAAATTAAATCATTAAAAAAAAAAAGGAAAAGGGAAAAGTACAAGGAAAAATGCTGATCAAAAGATGAAAAATGATGATCCGAGAAAGATCAATTTCTTTTTTTTAAACTATCAAATTCAGGAAATATATTGACACACAAAAGCAGAAAGAAATTTTCGGCCCCTAAAACAATTTGAAACATATATCTGACTTTCAAACTTGTCCTTTCTTGACCTTCAGAAATAATGGCTCTGATTTTGACTTTCCAGCTCTGCGCAATGCTGCGGGCGTGTTCTATCTGAATGGCAACTGGAGGATCGAGTTTCCCCGAGAGATCAAGATCGCCGGGACCCTCTTCCAGTACGAGAGGAGGCAGCGGAACGCGGCTCCCGAAGTGCTCCGGGCCAGGGGACCCACCAACGAACCTATTTTCGTAGTGGTAAGAGCAGACACACCCTATGGCTGCGGCATTTTTGTGGTTGCGTCTTGGAATATCGCTTTATTTAAAGAATTTCTCTTGGCTGTAGCATATTACACATTTCTACATGTCCCAAAACAACTGCCAGTGTCTATCTTATTTCCGAACCCTGTCTGGCGATCGAAAATAAAAGAGTAACCTTAAGGCTGGTTGCACACACAGCGTTTTTTTTCTGATGGCTTATTTCATATTATATTATATGCTTATTTATATGCCGACATAACAACGGTAGTGTATTGAATTATGTGAGAGCTTACACACTACGCTGACAAAGAAAGATTCCGTCCATCCGCCTTTGATCGGACTCTGTCATAGCGCTTTCGGATCATCAGATGCAAGATTCCAAATCCTTTTTTCCCATTCATTCAATAAATCGAAATGAGTCAATTTTGCCCCCCTTTTCCTCTAGATTCGACGACAAGACGATGATGATAGAATTTGCACTCTATTCATTTCAAATGACCCTAAAGCAGTCCTTAGTTTAAATGACACGGTGAAAGTAAATGTATTTGTAGATGAAATGATGCCGAATCTTACACCAGAGTCGGAATTTAAAAGCCGTGTGTGCAAGCATTTGATTTATGGGAGTGGTCTCCCCAAAAGACGGACAGAAGAAAAAAACGCTGTGTGTGCAACGAGCCTTACCTCATTTATATAGATTAGATAAAAAGAAGAAAAGTCCAGAGCATTTATCTGGTACTTTAAAGAAAGGCCAGAATCTTCTGGAACTCGAAATAAAGGAAAATTTCTTAAACAAATTTTTAAGCCTACTGCGATTCGAACATATGGTCTCCTGACTATGAGTCCAGCGTCATAACCATTCAGCTATGCAGACTCAGCAATGCTTCGTTTCATTTTTTAATGATTGTAATATTTTTCTTCCTCATCAGAAAGTGAGGGAACTGCGTTGCATGAAAAAGGCCAAGTCGCACATTGCAGTTAATACTTAAGGTATTCGAACACGTTGAATAGGTCGATATTCACAAAACATGACAGTTTTCAAAAATTGATGATACTGATGTCGTGTCCGTGTTTCCCCTGAAAGCGGGTGCAGCAGCTTCTGAGGGTAAAGACTCCTGAACACCCAGAGGGCAGAAGTCTGACTTCCAGCTCAAATGAAGGTGACACCCACCCATTCGCTTGCACAACCCCATTTGACAAGGGGTCTCATTCATACATCTCACAGATAGAACACACAAAGGAACAACCATGCTCGAACAGGGACTCGAACCCAGGACTCCCAGATCACGTGGAAGACACGCTACCCCTATGCAAAGACGCCGGCACGGATTGAAGGAATTACCTAGTTAAAGTAGTGAGAAAAATAGAATACCTGAGGCAAAGAAAAGATTTTCAAAAATCAATGAAAGTGTTCGGTTTTCAATATTTTCGTAAGAGTTTTTGGCAACGGAAGTGAACATTTAAATAACCGGAAATGTCTATTTAAAGGCCCCAAAACATGTTAAAAATTTGTATAAACGCAAATTTAGTTTTAAATACGGAAAATGTTTGTCACAGGAAAATACAAAATGTCAATGAGAATTTTAACAGTGTTTTGTGGAAATGTGTACCTAAACATGTCTTGTTTAACTCTGAATTCTCAGATGAGGGGTATTTATGTCTGTAATAAATTTGAACGAAAGTTTTATAGAATTATCAAATGTCCATAAGGTTGTTGGAGTGTATCCTAGTGCAAATTCAGTGAGAACATTTGATGAACTCGACAAAAACATGATAAATGAATCTAAGCGGCATTCACTACAAAATGAAAAAAATGCCAGAAAATTTTTTTTATGATTGAAAGAAAAATTATTAAGAAATTAGCAGCAAGAAGATATCAGCTATAAACGTAGTGAATTTTAAGTATGTGCAACCACAATAATTTAATTTTAAAACAAGTTCCTGTATACTTTAAATGCATTTTTCTTAAAACTGATTTTTACTCATTTCTTGCTCACTTCAAATCAAATAACATAAAATATAATTATCATATTTCTATGAAATTTCATAGACTTAGTCTTTATATTATTTTTTACGGAATGAACAAAAAGAATTTAGAATGAGTGAAAAGTTTTTAATTTACAACTTATTGTATGAATAATAATGTCAAAAATTGATTAAAAATTTCATGATAAATCTTTGACTGACTGTAAAATTTTCATTAATTATTAGAACCATATGATTGTCGTTCATTCTCTAGACAATTTATGTAGTTTATTTTGGTATGATTTTTGTTAGGAGGTGAATTAAAGTTTTTGGTGTAGCTAATTTGAAGTTTTATAAGAATTTGGTTAAATTTATGGCATTAAATATCAATTTTCAAAGTGTGTTAAGGTTTATTTCAAATATTGATAGCTTATTGCTAATTTTGGATAGTCTTAAATATGGTTAAAGTATATCTACACCATGTTTTTCTCAAAAAAAGTGCTCCGAAGGTGTTCGGATTCTTTAAATTCCGTTGGTGATGGAGGAATTCAACACTTGCGCTTGTTTTCTTCGAGCGATTGTCCAAGACGGATACATAATTAAAATCTATTATCAGTATCATTCATTGAATATCATTCAGGTTGCTATAGTTATTTATCAAGCTTTTATGTACATGAAAAAACAGAAGTATAATTCCTTGAAAGATTTGACACAAAATAGGATCTACAAGCATTGAGATAAAGTCAATATGAAGCTTACTTTTAAAAAATTCGTTATAATTTAAAGCGCCGACATATGCAAACATTCAAATTTCTTGTTGATAGATTCCAACGAAAGTCTGACTCGTACAAAATCTACGTTTTCTTTCAAATAAAACTATTGCATAACCAAAGAGAATGAATGGTTTTCTCACAAAATTCCAAATATAGTTTTTTTCCCCCTCGACTTAAAATGGTCTAAAATAAAGATTCGCAAAAATCTGAAGCTTTTTTTTCATTCCAAGAATATAGTAATTTTTGTGTGCACATTATAAAGAATGTCATAATGTATTTTTTTTCTTCCTCCAGAGCTATTTCATTAAAAAAATTACCAAAACTCGATTTCTTTAAATACAGACCAAAAGGACAAGCAATTTATTTAACACGCTGTATTGCAATTATTATCGTCCGGCGCTGTTATATGCCAACAGGCATCAAAAATTAGAAATGTCATCAGCAGAGCGAGATCTTGTAGCAATCTGAATCTGAAAACAAATGAAGAAGAATAGAATTCTGCCCTTTTTTTCAATGTTTTCTTTTCTCGCAGACAGTCTGTCATTAGCTCAGGAGCTGATTTACACATGCAAGTCATTTCCTGATTGCCAAATAACGTTATTGGGAAATACTGATACTGATAGTTGCATTAGACTAGTTTATGAATTCTGCATAGAAAAAAAAGGAAAGTAAACAAATAATAAATAATCAGCATGTCTGTAGATAGGTGTGAAATTTTATGAAGAAAAAGAAACATTGCTTTATAGTGTTTGGTATTCCATGTTTAACAAAGGACAGGCAAACTGAAGTTGAAATAAAAATATCTATTTTAATCTATACTTATAATAAAGCTCAATGTGTGTGTGTGTGTGTGTGTGCGTGTGTGTGTGTGTGTGTGCGTGTGTGTGTGTGTGTGTGCGTGTGTGTGTGTGTGTGTGTGTGTGTGTGCGTGCGTGTGTGTGTGTGTGTGCGTGTGTGTGTGTGTTGGCGCTCTACAGGCCAGACCGTTGGACCTACAGCTACCAAATTTGGTACATGTATACCTTGGAGCTTGGGAATGTGCACCTCGGAGCCCTTTTTTCGAATTTTTAATTAGAATTTGAATTAATTAAAATTTAAGCGAACTTTCGTCGTTTTTCCGCTATAATTTCCGAAAATATTATCGCACAAACATGATTTTAACATCAATTTAAAGATTAAAAAATTAGCTTTCTAATGGTATCAGTGTTTTAATGTATAACTTAAGCGTCAATTTTTAACGAATTTTTAAAGAAATATTTTAACCATTTTTTTTGAGCACGTGACTGGATAAAATAAAAGAAAACAATGACGGAAGTTCAAATAAAAACAAAACTTTCATCGTAAATCAAGTCTAAAGAAATGATACTTTTAGCACGTGACTGGGTAAAATAAAAGAAACATAAAATGTGATATTTTCTACAAAAATAAATGCAAAGCAGAGGTTTCTATAATCTTTTGCAATATCTAAATCATTTATTCAACAAATCTTCTTTATTTATGGTAAACCTGATTGAATTTAGACAGGATATGCATTAAACTCCCGACTATGGCATATTATATAATCGTTTGCAATATCTGTATCATTAATTCCATATTTTTTTTCCCATTATAAAATGTGATAGTTTCTAAAAAAAATAAATGCAAAGCCAAGTTTTCTATAATCATTTGCAACATCTAAATCATTTATTCAATTTTTTTTCCTTTTTCGCTTTTTTTAAAAAACATATTTAATATTTTGGCAACACCACGGAAAAAAAACATTTTAAATTTCTGGCCAATCAATGCCCGGCATTACTTCAAGGCTAATGAATATGTGATTCAATTGAAATTTTTAGAACGCATTACTCATGGTGAACCAGCTGGTCGCCAAAGGCGGCTAGTTTAAAATAAGGATAATTTTAGATGTTTTTTTTATTTTAATACTATGGAATGTTCCGAATGTGAATTAAAACTTTTGATCAAAACGATTTAAACATTTCAAAATATTATAGAATTTTGGAATGGAAGGTGTATTTGAAGAACAAAATCATAATCGGGAAAAAAACCTTGGCATAAACTATAATTAAAAACTATTCTTATTATCATTATAATAAAATTAAGAAGAAAGCTTTGTGAATTGAAATACGTCGCGTTAACGTTTCATGAAGGTAAAATGTCCTTTTTTTAAGCATAACATAAACATAATCTTAATCCACCTATAAACAAAAACCGTTTTTTTGGATACAGAGCATACGTTACAAAATTTTTTATAGATTTCAAATATTTATTATATTATTAAATAGCTTTCACCCATCAGACTTCGTACGCGTGGACATTTTGATGTTATGCATCAGACGGTTTGATCCATTCCTTTATTTCAATACCGTTGATGGCGTTTCAGCTGATCTAGATGTAGCCTGTCATTCTGCTTCCTTCATTCTTCTAAATTCTGCTCGAGGATTCGATCTACTTCTAGTGACTCTCACAGCCAGAGCCTGATAACTCCTTTTGGAAAGATTAGATTCCCGTTTTGCGGGTATTTCGAAATACTATCAAATAACAACAAATTAAAAAGATTAAAACTATCTTGAAAACAATGTACTTAAAACTGTAAGCACATACGAAAATCTACAGCATAAAAATAAAACCCATTTTAAAGTACACAACTAACCAAAAAAACATTTATTTACAGTGTGTACCTGAAATAAAACATAAAAGTAAATCAAGTCTGTATTTCTTTAAAATCAAGTCAAATCTATTTTATTTATGGATCGAGATGGAGACAGCTACGACAGCATTAGACACATAATCTTAAAAATGTTTTTTATTTAAATGAAAACACTGTTGTCAACAATAACAAGTGAATATTCAACGCCAGTTGGTGTAACGCACATGTCGGACTTTCCTGTTATACAGTTGGGGTAACGTAATGCAGATTAGAATTTTTTTTATTTCCTTTAATCCTTCTTCTTTTAATTTTAAAGTACTTGAGAAGGAATCCGAAAGATCTATTCATTAACAACATTCGATTTTAAATGCATCAAACACAAAGAAAAAAAATTAGAATCGTTTGAAATAATAGGACGAAATTCTGCTAAGCCTAACCTGATTACTGTTGGGTAAAATAGTGCTTTACTTATCTTTGCGGGATTTGGCCTCCGCATTTTGACTCGAAAGTTAGTTGGCGCGAATAAAAAATGAACCACTCGAGGAACCTGAAAAAAAGTAGCCTATGTTCTCTTTCTGACTCTAATCTGCCTTTGCGCTAAATTTCATCCAATTATGCTCGGCCGTGATTGAGT
>JAPMOQ010000857.1:0-12229 GCA_026543055.1 Argiope trifasciata | reverse complement strand
ATCAAATACCACTACAGGCTTTTCATTTTTAAAGAATCGATTTAAAAAGCATTATGGATTATATAACAGATTATTGAAATCAAAATTGGTACTAAACACTGAAATAACATTCGAAATAATGACTCTATGAAAAAACAAATCTTTTAAAAGCTGTAAAAAAAATGTTTGAAATAAACATTGTTTTTGTATAAATAATAACCGCTGCTTGGCCATGCATGAAAATTCGTGCTTGAAATTTAACTGTTATTTTAACTGTTTGAGATAAATTTTTGGTTTTATTTCAGCGTTTTTTTTAAAATTTATTTACTTTGATGATTATAGGTAATGAATATATATTTTTAAAATATACTGAAAAATATAGAAGGATTGCAAAAATTTTTTGTAATCTTTTAAAAGACCTTATTTATACAAATTTGTTTATTGCTAAACATAAGTAAACCGTGAAAATATTTCTTAGATATGGGGTGAATCATGAAGTTCCTGAAATTTCAACGGTAGCACCTTTTGATTTTGAGTTAAATTCTAACACTTATTGGTGGATAAATATAACTTACATTGAAAATTTCGAATAAAAATATTTTTTCAGCAAGTATTTTATTAAAAAAATAATTATAAAACTTGTGTCCAGTATAGATTTCTATAAAAATTTTGACATATTTATATAGTTATTTAGGACATCAATTTTTCTCCTCATATAGCATATTTATTTTCATTATCTAAATACCTAATTCAGCCTTGGTACAACTTTGATATACACCCCCAAAAATTACGCGCCAAATCTGGCACTTCCTACGGACTTTTTAGGTAGGATTAATTATTTGTGTTTAGCAAAAATCCATCTTGGCAAGAAAAAAAAGGCGCCAAAAGCAGGTATTTTGCTTGTCGAGAAAAAAAAGTCGCCAAATTTCCAATTTTGGGGTGTATATCAAAGTAGTTCCTCAGCCTTTACCTTTTGTGTGAATTCAGTTAAAATTTTAATGAAAAGTTAAAAATGATTATTTTAGTAAACATAAATTATATGATAGTTTTTTCTTTTAAATAGTTTCTGCACTCAAACAGTATTACACAGAATAAAAGATTTTTTGTTGATTGTTAAATTATATAGGTTAATAGAAAAACATTCTATTTTATATAAGGCGTGATTCTAGAATTATTAATCATTTATTGATCGAAATTTTTTCTCATGACTATCAATTAAAAAAAAAAAAAGGACTTCTTTATCATCATGAAAATTTAGGTGTCTTTGCAGCCTTAACTTATATAATATTTTCTTGCATCCAGTGCTTTTTTTTAACCTTTTTTATATTATATTGAAAAAGTAACAGAATAAAAATTATATTGGAAAAAGTTGAAATATTTTTACATCAAATTTATTATTTTTAGACTATAGCAATTTTTTAGGACTTAATAAGGTAATAAAATTATTTTGAGCTAACCATGAACAATCTCTGCTTGTCTTTCTTCATCAGATACTGTTGCATCTTCTGGATTTTCTTCTTTTCCAATTCTATAAAAAAATTATATTGTCTTATTTAATGTTTTATATATTGGTGTAGCTAATGCATAATTTTTTAAGATTGAAAATGTTAAAGTAATTGGTTGATGGAATATTTGAAACAGTTTTGGAAAAAGAAAAAAATTAAACTTTTGAAAATCTTGCATTAAAAAAGAATCAATAATGTTTAAGAATTAATTTGTACCTGCAAATCTCTAAATTATGTGATAATCTTTTTCAAGTTTGTTTAAAAGTTCAAATAATATATAGTTTTATAATGAGTGTTTTCTATGAACAATTACTTAATTTTGTGGAAATTTAGTCCTTTTTACAAATCTTTTACTACTGTTAGTACTCCAATAAAGCACTATAAAACTGGTAAAAGAAAAAAGCTTATAAACTTAACAGCTATTAAAAATCTGATATTCTATTTTCATTAAAAAAATAACATTGAATATTCAATTAGTTGGTTTTGAGTTATATTTAAATTTCACTGTTTAAAACATAACAGTAATTAATAATAATTAAAATCAAAATATACAGATTCATGTACAGGTATAACAAACATGTTTAATTTTTTACACCGATAATTTATATAACTATTTGATAAGAATTTTTTTGAAAAACAGTCTATTGAAAGCATTCCATATCATTATATACTGAATCTCTGAATGTTATCTCTGATGACAAAAAGAAAATTATAAATAAGATTTTAGGAAATAATATAGTAGTTAATTTTTTAATTCAGTAATTGCACACTAATGCCTCATTGCATCTTTTTGTGATCTTTATAAAGTTTGTTTAAAAAAATAACATTTTTTTCATTCCTATCTGAAAATCTAGTCTAATCATCTGTTGTTGAAAATGTTGGTAAATAATATGAATTCTAATTTCAAATAATAATTTTTATGTTATATACTTGATATTATGATGAAAACAATGTTAAGGTGACAAAATAAATTTGTAATAAGATCTTATTAGATATGGGTGTCACCAAAAATTAGTGGAAAGATAACTGGTTTTAGTTTCAGAAACATTAAACTAATTAGGAATGTACCTTGTACAGAAGTACAAAGCCTCAGTGCTGCATTTTAAAAATGAGGTTATTGACAATATCTTTTGACAGTATATGACATTTTTCTAATTAGGTTTGTTATAATTACTTGTCATCCCATTTTGCAGGCACTCCTTTTTTCTAAAATATGATCTGCCAACTGAGTTTTCTGTGATCTTACGTTATTCATAAAAAGAAAATCTATTCATACCTTCTTGAGAAAATCACTTAAATGGAATTTTACAGTCCCTTACCTCTTTATTGGGAAACAGTGGTAGGTTTCAGGATATCTTCAGATGAAGAAATACTGATACTCTAATTGTGTATTATATCAAAGCTTATCAGTAAAGAGGGCATAATCTAATCTACTATGTCTAAAAATGATAGTTTTTTACTTGATTTTACACATACAATAATTGCCTTTTTCTTCTAGATTACTCTTTTTTTTGATTTAGAGAATCCATTGAAAAAATTACAATAATACCAGTCTTTTAAATTATTATTCAAATTTTCATTTGAAAAAATAAATCTATGATTACTCATTTTCTTTCATTTTTAATACTGAGCATAAGATTATTTTCTGTTTATATATATATATATATATATTACTTTTCATAAGTTTTTGTAATTTTTTCAAAATTAACCTTAGAATTTTGTTACAAAATTTAAAATGACATGGTCTTCCAGCATTTAAACAAATTTTAGGATTTTCTGTTCAGTCATATCAATTAAACTTATTAACTACTTATTACATAATGGCAAATAGTAGTCAGTTATTGAAATATTATTTTTATATTTTTGTAATTTTAAATGATATAAAATTGCAAACTGTTTGTAATATTTGATTTTTAACAGTAAATTTAGTATTAGAGCATCTTTTTCATTTCATTTCATTTTCATTGCTCTTAGTAAAGAATAGTAAGCTGGAAAACAAATATTAATTTAATTGCCTTTATAAATAAAAATGAAGACAAATAGTTAAAATATAATAAAAATTCATGTTCCTACATATTTACTTCAAATATGCTCACAAATTGTAAGAAGGATGGGATAGAATTTTTGACTGTTAATTCAACAATAATTTTTATTATTAATATAAAAGCAGAGACTTCATAAGTAGAAGATTGTATTTTATCATTAATTTTGTTTCTCCTATTAAATGAAAGTAATGTAGGTATTTTAAATCATCCTATTTATTCCTTTGAATTACAATTTTTATATACTTACTAAAATTTTATACTATTTTTTAAAAGTTGTCATTTCTGAAGGGAAAAAAAGTAGTTTTAGCAGCTTAAAAAAATCTTTTGGTTTATTTCACTTTTTAACAATCCATGAGTTTTAAAAATAGTTTTAGACTATAAAAGGATACTGTGTATCTAATGTAATTAGTTAAGAAATATGTTTGTCTGTAAAATAATGGATACATTTTAAAGTATGATTATTAATATTAACTTTAACATTTTAATGACTGTTGATAAATCTTACCTTTTTGTTCTGTAATTACTTATAGTTTTGGTGAGATTCTGAATTTTGAGAAAAAAGGTCTTTGAGAAAAGGGTTTATTTTTTACTAAACATAACATGAAAATATATTTATTCCTACAAACATAATATTTTTCAGGTAGTGTGAAACAAATTTAATTCACCTTATTATATATTTAAAAAAAATATTAAATTCTATTACATATGTATTCATGGAATCAATTAAAAATTTCATCAATTAGTAAACTTTGCATACTGCACTATATTAGTTTAAGAAAGTCACAAATGAAGTGGTGTTATGATTCTGATAATAATATTTCACCAGATAGAACTTTTGGATTTCTCTAGCTGATGTTTGTGTATATTGAAAGGAATTTGGTATGAGAGAATTGATAACATTGTATCATGGAAATAAATTTAATATCATATCATGAAGACACCAAATAATTTCTATCTGTAGTTGTAAAATTTTTGTATGAAGACAGATCTATTGCATTAGAACTGCATTTAATGTCTAATGGACAATGTCTGTGGGATTAAACATTATCAGTCCTATTTTTAAGGTTTTATTGTTGTAAAAATTGCTTCATTATCAGAAAAGTGGAATTTGCAACATGAAAAAAAGAAGACAGAAATTAGTTCCCACAATCATTCCTTTGATTGTAAAGTACATCCTCCAATAGTTGCAGAAAATTGGGGAAAACTATGGATACATAGAGAAAAGCTACAAAAAATTGCCAAAAATCGTCACTCAGACCAGTGCTGATAGTGAATGAATTTTTAGCATAGTTAGAGGAAATAAGTAAATGGAATTTTGTATTAGCGTGAATGCAAAAATTTTAGAATCACTTTTCATTACAAAAATAAAAACGAGAAATTGTTATGATGTTAAATTTAACACTGATGACTTAAGAAAAGCAAAAAAACTTCTTAATTTAATGAAACAAAAATTTTAATATCTAATAAATAGTACAGATCAATAGATCAACAAAATCATGTTGTGTACGTGTATGTTTAAAATTATTTCACTTATATATGCAGCTATATAAATGTCTAAAATAATTTTGAAAAATGTTTGAAAATATTTGTTTTAACTAATTAAAATCCTTGGGAAATACCTATTCTTCAATAGTGTACTGATAGTAGATTATATTTGATATATAGGTAAGAAGTACTTCTTTTGATTGTGCAACCAATGTTGGAGCTAATGGTAAAGGTATTTTAACAAGCATCTTTTATGAGTAAAAGCTGAATTCCTGCACATTGAACCTATTTGTAGAAATCTATTGTGTGATCAGTTGTTGTATAGTCATCAACCAAAGCAATGAAGAATATGTATCAGCCAAAGAAATCTCCATAACTTTGTTATTATTATTGTATTTTCATAAAACTAATGTCAATGGAAATTACTAGAAGACAGTTTATTTAAATTGAAAAACTGATTAACTGAGTTAATTAATTAAAGTCCCAGAATTTTCCTTCACAGAAGGCAAGTTTTTCCTATAATTCAATCCAATGTGCCATTTTATGCATGTGTCTCAAATTTCATCATGAAATTTACAGTCAGTCTTGCTATATAATTCATTTTGTTTAACTTCACCTGCTTAGAGCCAACACACTTAGAATCCTGTATTGAGTAAATCTCAGTTTGTAATATCCAAACTTTGCATTTCCTTCATTTTATTTATTTTTCTTTCATTATTATTAAATTTATCCTTATTAGATTGATCTCAAATTTCAGCCATGATTTTTTTTATTGGAGGTTAGAGCTTTTTTTTTCCCCAAAATAATTTTTAATTCTTCTTTACAGTTTTACCCAGAAATGATTTCCGTTGATATGAAATTTTTAAAAAAAGAAATGAAACTTTTTAAAACTGTACATCGAATTTTACTTCACTGGGAAAAAACAAATTTGCGTGATGGCAGTTTAAGCTATTGAATTCATCAGCATTTATATAAAAGATAAATTTTATTTTCATGTCGAAGCTATATTTAATCAGATGGGAAATTCAATTAACTAAGAATTACTTTTTTATAATAAAGATATTGCTCTTTGGTTTCAAACTGATTTTGATAATATTTTAATCCAATAGAATGCTTTACCATTTTAAATTACAGAAAGTAAGGTTAATTGACAGAAATGAACTCAACTGAAGTCATCTGATTTAAATAACTGCACACGAATAATATTTCTAGTGATAAATTGAATTGTCACAAGAATTTTTTTTATTTCACTATAATTAAATTTTTATTTGTTTGTTTATTTTGTAAAGAAGACTATACACTATAAGCATCTAACAATGTGACTCCATACTGCTATGAAATTTTTTGTATATTCTTTACACTAAAAATGTAGTATTTTGATTGAGTTTTGATTAAATCAGGATAAGGAAGGTTAATATGTTTGTCTAGCCAGCCACATGTATACGTACATGCTATCTCAAAAAAGAAAAATATTGTGGATGAAATTTGATATAGAGTTTTATTATAAGATTTTAAGGATGGATGGATGGATTTTGGGATTTTATGGTGCAAGAGCCAAATATGGCTGTACTGCGCCAAACATATGGTGTTAAAAACGTCACATACAGTTCAGTCATGCAATTAAAAATTCTCATCATAAAATAAAAGGCATCCAATAATTAATAGTAACAAGGGTTTTAAAAATGCAAATGACATCCCAGAAAGAAATTTTTCAAAAATGTTAAAAGATTAAAATTTCATCAAAATTTAAAAGGTAAAAATGTAACCCTTTTAATATTAAAATATGCACAGTAAATAAAACATTTTAAAATAATGTTTTAAAAAATGCACACAAGTAAACAAGTGGAAAAATTCATTGCAATCTTTTGATTCAATCTTTCTTTAAGTATTTATCATGAATTGGGGTACTTGAAGGTTCACAGTGAATTTTTAAAGATTAACCTATTTTACATCTCATTCTTGGGGACTTAGTTTAAAAACAGTTTTATGAACTGTGGTGGAATCAATTGAAATTTCCGGTGCAGGTGGAGTTTCATCAATTGTTTCATCGGGGTTGTACTCTATAGCATTGTCTGATTCTATTTCACTGTCTGTGTTTTGATTAGATTTTCTGGTAGTCATGGTTTTAATTTCTTAGCTGGTTCATCCATTTTATACGTTGGTTTAGTTTCAATGGTCTGCAAAGAGCTAACATTAGACATTGGAATAGATTGGGAGACTTCTCGAGTTAAAGTCATCTAGAATTTAGAATTCGAAATTTTTTCAGAATTTTGTTCGAGAGCTTTTTTATATTTTTTCTTATAAGTAACAGTTTGAAATTTATCTAGGTCCTGTAAAATAAAATCTGAAGTAATGGGGATATCAAAAGGATCTGGAGGTTTAGGAAGGATGTCAGTGTCAGATGTTTTGGCACTTAGAGGAGATTTTGCTTTCTTTCGTTTCTTCTTGGGAAGTGAGTAAGAGAAGATTCAGAAGCTTTAGACTGAGAAAGGGACTGGAAAATAAGACTTTAAGATCTGCATACAAATTTGGACCAACTCTCTCTAAGGGTTGACTGTCTCTTAGTCTGTCAATTCCTGAGTATTCAAATGAAATAAGCTAAAGATGCAATCAGCTATATGTATATACTTTTAGCACTAAAACTATTGTCATATGTTAAGATAATGTTGAAAATACATTTTTATTTATTTCAAATTAATTAAAAGATCAGTTGCCTTTAGAATATTCTCAGTAGTAGCACACATCTGCAATGCAGATTTGATGAGAGCAATCAAAATTAGAAAAGCAATAAGTGAAAGGATAGAATGACCATTAATATGTGTATAAACTTTGTGATATTGCTGTTTCCTATTCATATCCTATGACATCCACCAAAAATCATAAAAAGAAACACGAGAAAGCAATCATCAGAATTATATCAAATATGATCTATGAATATGTCATTATATATTTTTTGATATACCTTTCTGTTATAGCTATATAACTTTTACTGTTTAAAAAAATCTTATTTTAGTTATCTTCTTATAATAAGGTTGTATGATGTGAACAAGTGGTTCATTATTCTACTCTGAATGAGAATGATATTGTTATTGCTAATCTCTTATAACCTAATTAACATAAAAAATAAATTGTTATTTTATTTATTAATTATTTAACAATTTCAAACAAGAAATTTAATTAGAATAAATGGCTGATTTAACTTCAGGAGGAATATAAAAAGGAATACATTTAAAACAAAAAAATTCACATTCATATCACAAAAGAAGAAACTTATCATAAAAACAGTTATTTAGTATCAACTTTGATGGGTGCCACCTCTGGTATTTTCTGAAATGAAGCTATCTACAAATGATACTTCTACTTTAGATCAAGTACAGGTAGTTATTACTATAACAAGAAAAGTAATAATAGATTTTCTTAACTTTAATTTTTGCAATAATTGTTTGACTACTATTTAATGCAGATTCAATTATCTAATTTCTTTGAGTTATATCATCTGATTTTCCAAATATCAGGGAAAATATAAAATCATTTTTAAAGCACAGATGATTTAGAAATTTTAACCAAATGTCTTAGTTGTAATTCAAATACAGTTATAAATAAATATAAAATAGCATTCTTTTTTTTTAATTCCTCGATAAAGAATATTTTTCAATACGAAAAAAAGAAATTTTTAACTATCTTTGTCTGTCATATATAAATAAGACAGTTTTTATTGCCCTTATTTGAAATCCTTATGTCCAATGAAATCTTGTATTTAAATTATAGAATTTCTGCTGAAATTTTACTAAAATTTCATAAAATTGCATTATTAGTACATCTAATTATTTATCATTCAATCTTTGAAAGAAAGACAAAACTTAAATCATTCATTAAAAATCGCAATCTAGCAACTTAAATATTCTTTCATCTAATAAGAAATTCTTCTCTGTCTTTTATATCTACATCATTTATATCAATTGATAAAATATATTTATTTTCGATAGGAAAGGAAATCCTTGAAATCATCTGATATGGAAATTATCCAAAGCAGTTTTATAATTGTAGTTAAAACTCATATTCTTGATGAGTATATCAATAGAAACAATTCAAAATTATATATAGTCCAACAAAAACACATATGACATTGAAAATCAACAATGGGAATTTTACAAATTTTTGGAAATATTACAAAAACTACTATAGGTTTGCATAATTTATAGGAATCTAATGTTTTATAATCTCAGCTTTGCTGTCATATAAAAATTTTACTTTGTTACATTTCACTTTTGTATCATAGAGGAATTTAAAAACAAGTACAGAAGTAGATTTTTTTTCTTATTTATAAATTTTTTTCATCTATTTGTGTAGTAAAAGTATCTTTTTTAAACAAATTTTAAAAAAATCTCTTTGAGATATCTTCAAAAGTTTTAAACATTGGTTATTCCATGCTTCAAAGCTTTATAACATACAATTTTATAATATAATTTTTTATCAGACACTTACAAAATTTTTTTTGAAAAGTAAACATAAGATTGAGATATTTCAATTCTATTGAGTTAATTGATTATTAGTCTGCTCAGTCGATTTGTCTATTTAAACAAATGTATCATCTTAAGCTTTTTCATTGAAACTAGTATGTGACATTGTGAAAATAAATATTAGAGTTATAGAGATGCCCCATTACTTTTGTAGATGACTGTACTTGTTGCTCTGAGAGGGGAGTGGGGAGATTACTTTTTCATATGTGCTGTAATATTCTCGTAGCTAAATATGAAGACTAAAAATTAAAAACAAAAAAAATCATCAATTTTTATTTTAAATGTCAAAAAGTAATTAGCATGTTAATAAAAGAACACCTATTTCAGTTTTTGATGAGTTGGAAAAGATAATTTTTTCATGTTCTACAAGTAAATATTCGATTTAATGCATCGATTCCAAGATTAACACCAATGGAATTTATTTTGGAATCAAATCAACGAAATAAGAATAATTTATGAAAAAGTATATACTATAGACTTCATCTAGGCTTGTTAAACTTCAGATTTGTGGCCATTTGTGGACTATCATCATAACAGATGACATACATAGTCATGGAAATCAATGGTGGACCTTAAACATGGTCTATCAGAGAAATCTCAAAATTATACCCCATATAAGAATACCTGATTTCCACTTTCATTTGAATGACCCTTTTAAAGGCTGTAATTTTAAAAGTTAAGAATTATTTTAATATAATTATTGTATTTTAAGTTTTGTACTATATCAAATTTTTTATTTACTTGTACTATCTTAAAGAAATTCATAATTATAACTTTCAAATAATGATACTCTTCTGTTAGCCTTTCGCAGCGAGAAATTACCAAATAGTGTAGAGTCCGCCAAATATCTATGCCACATGCTCTATTCTATGAATAGAGAAAATTTCTTCGCTTTGCGACTTCGCTCGCGTTTGGTTCACATTGGCGACATTTGCGCCTGGATAACGGAAAAATACCCAAAGAATCTGCTTTATTAGTATTAAATTTTTCACGGTAAAAATTATTAAACAGAAAGTCAGTAAATACCTTGGTTGTTCTTCATCGCTGTTGCTTGAGTCCATATTTTTTGGTCAGAAGTTAAATAAATCCTGGAGCTATATAATGAAGAAGAAATATGTCAAATTAAAGAATAATGTTTTATTTTTCCTAAAATGTGTTATAAATACTAATACCGTAGAGTTTATGTAAATTAAGATGTTCAACTGCAATATTTTAGCATGTTTTAATACTGTTGAAATTAAAAACATTGTTGAAATTGTTATTGTTGTAAAACTGTTGTTAAAACATTGCTGTAACACTCATAGTTGAAATAAAAACATAGTTTACTTCTCAGACCGACATTATTCCCTCTTTTCAATTATATGATAATGCCTTAATCCTTCAGTGGTTTACCGAAGGTGAATAAAATGCCAATTATTTACCGTTATGAAGGTGTTTAATAGTAATACTTTCAAGCATAATTGATACCGTTATTTCAGTGAGAATCGAAATGAAAAATATAATACACTTTCTTTCTGTTTTTGTCAATAAATTTTATTAAAAAATGCAGAATAATCTTCAATATTTTATAGAAAAGGAATATAAAATGATTGTTTACGTATTATCAAAATTGAAATTATAATTTTTCTTACCTTACACATTAGCTACTACCGTACGAATTTTGAACTAAACTCTTTCTAGCGGTTCCACCGGTAAAGACCCGGATTGAAGTAAGTGAACGGATCCATCGAAAAAGGCAAAGCTGTTCATATTATGTTTGGAACTCGGGTCCGAAAACGATATTATATATTAGGATTTTATGGTCAAAAGAATATATATATATACAATCATGTTTTAAAAACTTTATGTACAATAAATTCTGGATTATTCACAGATTTTATTCTCAGAATGCAATTTTAAAAAGAACATGACAAACAACAAAAGGAGAGGGGAAAAAACATTTTTATTTAAGAATAAAAAAGTATACCAACAAGTTTCTTAATGTTGAAGCCTACTAATTATCAAGTCGTAATTATATGTGTAGACAGACCTTTACTGTATTTAGAAATTGCTGAAATGTATGTTTGGATATGGACAGTTTTTTTTTTTTTTTTTTTTTTTCTTTCCTTGTTATGGAAATTCTGATAATTCATGAATTCGGATTCAATTCATTTTGCCAATGATTCGGAAATTTGTATGCACGAAAATCTGCCGCCAAACGATTACATGGTTGAGCGGAAGTTTTCTGCATATAAATTTTAAATAACTTTTCCTTCAAATGATATTTAATAACACTTTATATAAGGCATAAGTAAAAATTATAAAGAAATGCAAATAAATTTAGGGCTTTGGAATATTAATCCACATTGTAAAAGCTAATAATATTGTTTTACAAAAAAAAAAAAAAAAACATGTTTTTATTCCTCAAATCGCCTTTAGTTTTTAGTAGAATGTCATCTTAGCATTAACTTTCATTGCTAAGATAATTTCTTTATTGTTTTTTTACATATAGAGATATATTGCTGGCTTAATTTAAATATAAATTAGCAAAATCAGAAAGTTAAATTGCATTTTGTTTTTCATTAAATATTCTAGATTCACTGGTTATTCAGTTCCGAAGTCTGGTAATTTGGCTTTGTAAAAGGAGGGTCCTTGTTTGGAATCTTGGTTCCATGGTCGAGCTGCTGTATAAGCAGATCTGGTACAACAAGGCTAC
>JAPMOQ010000853.1:0-10216 GCA_026543055.1 Argiope trifasciata | reverse complement strand
TGGGATCAGCAAAAGATCAATAGGTTCTACTAAATTTTGAATGCTTATAAATTAATCTAATGCATTTTAGAAAATCAGTTTATTTGAAACGCTTTATTCTAATTTTCAAAAAAATTGTATTTTTACTGCATTTCCCTTTTATTTTTAAGGAATACAATCTTTGGCTATTTCATTTTGTTACCTTTATCAATTGAATGGGGGGGGGAGAAATAAAAAAAAAATTTCATGCAGAAAGAAAATGCATTTCTTTCATTCACACAGAGAGGAAAATTTTTTAAAAAGTTTCCCAACCTTATTTATTGTTGTTAGAGTGAAGCTAAATAATGTTAAATTTGAGTAAATTGTAAAGACATGCAACAGAAAATATATAACCATAATAAAAAAATCAGTAAAAAAGAAAAAAGATTATAATAAATTAATTCAGCTTGTCTTCTATATTATCTGGTCATATTAAAACTTCACAGCAATTTCAAACTCCACTAATTACTTTCACTGCTCATTTGGCAAAAAATTTTAATGATAACATTGTTAAAGGGAATTTCAGTCCTTGGTAACTATTATGAGGATCTTGCTTTATCCGTGTTTAAAATATAATATTATTTATAAAATATAGTTTGATGAATCATTTAATGTTTCTTCCAAGCAGATTTATTAGGTCAAGGTTTTTTTTAAGTAGTTGCTATTACAGAAATATGCATTATGGAGACGTAATGAAATTCTAATGCTTAAATGATGAAGTCAAATGAAGTTTGTTACTCCCTTTATGATTGTGTGAATTATTAACATCATAAAAGAAAAAGAGAGTAAATTGTATAATGAATGTTTCTTTTTTAAATAGCTATGTAATTCAAAATTAAATATTACACTGAACGAATTGTATTTTCTTATATTTGCAGCTTTCGCGAAGAACGAGTGTTAATTTTCAATGTCCAGAAAACAGGGCTTCCAATAATCAGGGCGATACCGAAATGCCACAACAAACAGATCTAGAAAAAGATGCACCCAGTAGAAAAGCATCCCAACCCACTTTTTTCGAAGAGCCATTTCAGCCAGTGCCAGAAGAAATGACACTAGCGGAAAATTCCGAAAAAGAAGAAAAACCAGCCGAGCCAGCCGAAGACAGCGAGTCTCAGTATGATGAGGTTCATCCTGAAGACGACAAAGAACCGGAAGATAATCACTTGGAAAACAATGAAGATGAAAATCTCCAACCTGAAGTTGAAGACAAACCTTCACTTCTTAGAAGAAGATCATCTGTGAAACCTAGAGAATATGACATTGATGAAGAAGAAGGCGGAAATGATGATGAAGACAAACCTCAGTTTTCTACCCTTGAACAGCGAAGACGATCGACATGGCAAGGCGCAGAATATGATATTAGTGAGGAAGATGCAGAAAATGGTGCCGAAGAGAAGCCTGGACTCTTTACAACAGATCAAAGACGACGGTCAACATTACGAGGTACAGAATATAATATTAGTGAAGAAGACGCGAAAAATAGCGATGAAGACGAATCTCAATTTCCTACAGAGCAAAGACGTCGATCGACTTTGCGAACTACGGAATTCGATGCAAGTGAGGAAGATTACCAGATTGGTAAAGAAACCAGGCCTCAACATTTATCTGTTGACCAAAGACGACGATCATCTTTGAAAACGTATGACATTGAGAATCATTCCCCCTTATCTAGTATACGAAGTTTGGAATCCACTATTAAAGATTCAGGATTCAGTGACGACGTTGATAGAGGTCCACAGCCGTTCTCTTCAGAAGACGAAGAGGATGATAGAGGAGGTATTTCTGACTCTGAAGGAAGGTATGGACGTAGAACGAGTAGGAGGCACATAGCCAGATACATTGTGAGCAGTGGTGCAGCAGAAACATTTCGTTTGGAAGAAGATGACGATGGGGATAAGGTTGTTGTGAAACCTCGTTCTTCTAGTTTACCTCATTTGAGAAAAAGAGAAGAGCATTTAGAGTCATGTCCGAGGCTCTTAAATAGACCTACCCTCACAAAAGAAGTGCAGAGAAGTTTAAAAAAGTGAGTCTTTTTTGTGTGAACTTTTGAGCGTAAAAATTTTATTAAAACGTATTTAAGATAAGTTGTTAATTATTTTTTGACATTTTTCTAAAAAAAATTATGTGTAGAGCACTGAGATATTCACCATAATTTTGAATGCCTCTTTTTTGTTTGTATTATGATTTCTCATACCTTATATTGATGTTTTTGTACACTCAGCTTGTAAAGTTATTGTACCACAGCTTGTTAATTTCTAGCCTTACTTTTTAAATGTGAATTTTTAATTTAATACTCTTTAAATAATTCTATCAAGTTCCATCAATATATAACTAATAAAAAACAAATAACTGTTCGTAAAAAGTAAGTATTTTGAAATAAATTACGATCGTGTATTATATAATTTTATCCAGAAAAGTTCATTTGAATTCTAAAGATCATAAAATGAATTTACTTCCAGATATCAGATGGAAAGACGCTTATTTTATGAGCTTCAGGAATTGAAGAGGAAACAGATTACTTCCAATTTATTGGAAGAGAAGGAAGTTGTACAGAAAATGGTCGATCGCTTCAGGAATCACGTGCTCTCACCAGACATGACAGATTTTCAAGGACCACTTACATTTAAAGCCTTCGAAAGATACCTTTATGGTAATTTTTTCTCCTGAAATTTTTTATGCTGTTCCTCCAAATACCTTTTCAATGTTTTAAATAGTAAGGGAATAAATTAATACCGTTTTTTCATATTGATATCAGAATGTCTATTTAAAAGACTATTGAAATATATTTGTTGTGAGTGGATATAAAACTGGAACGACAAAATAAGTTTCAAACTATTCTACAAGATCCTTAATTTTTTCTACAAAAATAGATAACATTTTTGCTCAAAAATTCAAACTTTTTTTACTGTTTCATCAAATATTTAATAGTGTGACTTTTTTTACTATTGTTGGAAACTAAGGAAGAAGAATTAAATTCAATATTTTTGTAGTTTACAAGATGAATAAAAAACTGGTTACAATAACGTAAAATTTAAAAGACAAACTAATCACAGATTTATGCTTTTAATATATCTCTGATACCATGGGAATGAATTCCATAAAAAATTTCATGTACGCAATGAAAGTAATGTATGTAAGATCATTAAAATGACATGGATTTTGAACCTGACAATTTGACGAAATCAGGGATATGAATACTCTAAGGGAACTATTTACAATAGCGTTCCCCAGTTCCAACTATTGTACCGATTTCACCAGTTTTTTTATGTGAATGCTCATGACATTTAGATACACACCGATCATTTGCACTTGATAGATCTTCATTTTTGAGATATATTGCTAATAAAACTTCCCCACAGACCAAAATTCCAACAACAAGACTGAGTTCTGCAATTATGTTCTTCAATCCATTTCTTTACTTTGTGTACATAGTTAAACAATTAGAATGTCTACATTTATTGAGCGAGTGTGAATAATAAAATAACAATTTCATTGCTGTGATAAGATATAATTCTTCAATGTTGGTTGTCATTGCTCAATTAAGGCTATCAATATAATGGGCGAAATGCTGCTCATTGAAGACCACAACAAATAAGTTTATTTTTTAGTTCTCTATATTCTACATTTAATATCTAACCAAAGATATTGAACTTCACAAATTCTTAGTGCTATTCATAATAACAAAAGATACAGAAGACGGAGTATAATTTTGTTAAATATATTAAAAAGTTATTTCAAAAAATATAAAATTTTAATTTTTATAAGATCTCTATACACAATATTATAGAGCAATCAGCGTGTTTTCCATATACCAACTAGTTAACTTGAATAAGTTTAGTATCGTGTTTTTTTTAATCGCCCTGATGTCAAAAGATAAAATTACCATTTAGTTTATAAGCTTCTAGAACATTAGGTTCAACATTTCTCTAAAAGTAAAATTCCTCTATGTGACTTATCCTTAAAGATGCTTTTGATTTATGCTAGTATAATTAACATTAAATAAAAAAAATACTATTAAATATCTAGTAATACGTATATGTGACTTACCAATCAGTGGCATATATATGAGATTGTGTGAAGGTCCGCATTTTTTAAAGTATGGTTTTTAATGATATATCCTTATTTGATTTTATAATTAAAATTTTGAGGTAGCTTCCAGGAAGAGGTTTCAGAATCATTTGTTAAGAGAAGCAGATATTATTTACATTCGTTTGTATTTATGTGTGAGGTTTCATCCATGCATGTTCAGAAATTTTTTGATTGTGACATCCAGTTAATCTTTCATCACATTTGATCAAATAAAACCTCTGGTATATTGTGATAATAATCCTGAAATCTCGCACTACACCCAATCAGCATTATAATTATGGAATTTTTAGTATACAAGGCATGTATAAAAATCATTGAATATTCCATAAATGGTGTTTCTCTGCATTTTTTGTATAATATAAAATTATGTAGCTATGTTACACAGCATATTAATTTAACATCTTTGTCTAGTATCAGTAGTTACGAATTAAAACCAATGTCAGAGTGTTTCGAACACTTTGCATTTAAAAATGTATCAATAAAATGTCGGAACTGTCATATTGAATGGAAATCTTAAAAACTATTAACTAAAACATCATAAATTATCAACTTCAAATACCTAATAACATTATAAACTATCAATTCAGATAATAAATACTGCACTATACTATCAAATAATAAATACTATATACATAAACTATCATTTTCATTAACATTATAAACTATCAAATTGATACTCATATACTATACTACTCTCTACGATTCATATGTAAAGTCCATATGGGCAGTATCTCATTTAAAGAGATCGCACATATTGCTAGAATTCATCTATTAAAGTCAAGATAAATCTCAGTAGAGACATCTAAGCAATGAAAGTTTCCCCACCCCTCGTTCTTTCTAAGCTTCCAAAAACAAAAATTGTTATTGATTTCCATTTAATATCTGTATAAGAAAATCAACAAATATTGCTACTTGATTAAATAACAAAGCACTTGGTTTCATATCACCTCCAAGAGACTTAGTATCAGTGAATAAAATAAATTAAGATTAAAATTCAAAGGTAATTTTAAACAAATATTAAAAATAATTACAAATTTTTTATAATCATCTTAAATATTATAGGTCTGTTGACTTTTAACTCAATCAGACACTTCCAAAACAAATTGAACCTTCCTAGCTAACAAAGTTAAAAACATGAGTAACAATTAGAGAAAAAAATTCTGAAATTTGAACAACAAGTAATATTTGAACGCGTACATTAACAACAACCTTAAAAACAGGCACATGAGATTTTCAAATCTTCAGTTCATTCTCAAAGTTGTAAGGCTCCTAGGAACTTATCATTTAATTATTCGACTTTGGTAGATCATAACTATTTTTCTTAATTTTCACGCTAATATCATTGCAGTTAATAGCAATATATGTTATTTCAGTAAATACGCTTAAGCATAACGAAACGCTACTGCAGAAATTAAAGATACTGCCAATCACCTGCATGTTGGATATTGCGATTTAGAAAGCCGTTAGACAGTTAGATCCACTTAAGTTATTGTATCACATTACACTGAAGTGACAAAAGTCATGGGGTGACTGTTAATATCGTGTCGGTCCTCCTTTTGCCCGGCGAAGTGCAACAACTCGACGTGTCATGGAGTCCACAAGTCGTTGGAAGTCCTCTGCAAGAATATTGAGCCATGCTGTCTGTATAGACGTCCATAATTGTGAAAGTGTGGATGATGCAGGAGTTTGGGCACGAACGGACCTTTCGATGATGTCCCATAAATGCTCTAGGGGATTCATATCGGGCGATCTAGGTGGCCAGATCATGCGCTGGAATTGTCCGGAATGTACTTCAAACCAATCGCGAACAGTTCTGGCCCGGTGACATGGCGCATTGTCATCCATAAAAATCCCATCGTTGTTATGGTACGTGAAGTCCATGAATGGCTGCAAGTGATCTGCAAGCAGCTGAACATAACCATTTCCAGTCAATGATCGGTTCAGTTGCACCAGAGGACCGAGTCCATGCCATGTAAAAACAGCCCACACCATTATGCAGCCACCACCAGCTTGAACAGTGCCTTGCTGACAGTTTGGGTCCATGGCTTCGTGGGATCTGCGCCACACTCGAACTCTACCATCAGCTCGTAACAACTGAAATCGGGACTCATCTGACCACGCCACGGTTTTACACTGGTCTAGGGACCAGTCGATATGCTCACGAGCCCAGAAGAGTCGCTGCAAACGATGTCGTGCTGTCAGTAAAGGCACTCGAGTCGGTCTTCTGCTGTCATAGCCCAAGGAAGACAAATTTCGCCGCACAGTCCTATCGGACACGTCCCTCGTACGTCCCACATGGATTCCTGCAGTTATTTGACGAAGTGTTGCGTGTCTATTAACATTGACCATTCTACACAGACGTAGGTGGTCTCGGTCGTTAAGTGCAGGTGGTCGCCTACTGGGCTGTCCATGATGGGATGTGATGCCTGAAATTTCATACTTTTGGCACACTCTTGATACTGTGGATCTCGGAATGTTGAATTCACTAACGATATCCGCAATGGAATGACCCATGCGTCTAGCACCAACTAACATTCTACGTTCAAAGTCTGTTAATTCTCTCGTGCCGCCATAAATCACGAAAAACTTGTTCACATGAATAACTTGAACACATATGAAAGCTCTGGAAAACGAACTGCGCATTTATACTTTTTCGCTGCGATACTACTGCCATCTGTATATTTGAATATTGCTATCCCATGACTTTTGTCACTTCAGTGTATATCAAAGCTCTGTTTCTATTGCAATCCGTTAGAGTATTTAAGACAAAACTGGAAGAGATTGGTGTTCAGATCTAAGCTACTTGTTATAATTCTCGGTTCCAGGTCAATATGATAACATTCAAAGCAAAAAAATGTTCAAGAATCTGCATTCTAAAATGGGTATCAGTCTGCATTTTGAAATAACTACACCGGAAATATACTTAATAGAATGTCACCGTCCTTAGATATGCTTGTATCCATTTATGCGATATTCCCATGAGGCTGTTCGATGAATATCAGGCGATTTAGTGAGATATTGTTATTTGGTAAACTATGACCAAGATATTCATTACTCTTCACATTGAACTGTTCATTTCAACGAAAGACCATTGTGTTAAAATTTTAATCTTGGAATTGCGAAGTTACAATGTAGTTAAACGTTTTCCAAGATATTTATGCTGTAGATATCACCCCTATTAAACGCTATTGTCTAACGGAAACTGTTTGTCATCTTGCATATAATTATATTTTGTTTTAATCAATTTATCAAATTTAAATTCAATTTTGAAACAAGATTTCGATTAATGAGAGCAAAAATTTTGAACAATTGAAGAATTTCACTATCCCAGTGAGGTGCAATTCTTTCTACTTCTACTATATTTTCAATTTCTACTATATACAAGTGTCTTCCTTATCACAATAAAAGAATTAACTAATGAATGTAATCCTAACTTAGTAAATACAAATACCGATTTTAAGCTAAAACTACTTTAATGTAAGTAAGTAATAGTACAAATTTAACTATCGCCATTACAAGTGATTGTAAATCTCATTCCAATACTATTATAATATTCAAGCATAAAATACTGTAAAAAATATTATTCTGTAATGCATTCAATAAAAAAATTACGCATATTTAAATATAAATTGTATTTAAAAATAAAGTCATTAAATCAATGCATTTAATCTTGTATGAAATATTTAATCCTTTTAAAGTAAAATCAGAAATTTTCCTTCATGCTATAAGTTTTGAACAGGGACAAGTTTATATCAACTATTGTACAATTAAATCATGTTAGAAAAGTAAAAATTGTATCCGACTATGCATGGCAGAAATATGACGAACTAATCAGTTCAAAATAAAAACTCAGGTAACTTAAATAACTCAAGCAAGCAGTTAATAATCAGATATGAAGGGAGAGCATCATAAATAATGAAAACTCTGATTGGGTAATTTGCACTAGTTTAGTTAGATCAGATTATATAACAGAACTTATTTCAGAAAAAATAACTTTAAAAAAATCAAAAATTATATTCACCAAATTATTAAGTCTAAATTACAAACTGTACAGAAAATTAAATATTAATGTGTGTTGTAGCGTATGCTTATAATACAGTCTGCTCTGAGAGATATCATTATCTAAATTTGCTTTTAATATCTCGAGAATTAAATTAAAATTAGCGATAAAATTAAAGTTTTTTTTTTGAAAATGCAGTTTAATTTTGAACCTTTAATCCGTTTTAACGCTGATTTGTCAGTAGTTATTATACATAAAGAGAACTATAGTGTTTCTATAACAAACATAAAAGTCGTTTTTAAGAGTTGAAATTGATCCGAATCTACATAGAAGCAATAAATGTGTCAAATAATACATAGATTTTAAGTTGAATAAAAAGTTAAATTCCTATAATGATATTCTTCGAATATTGTTCTGTGAAGGTTGTATAATTCGGTATTTCATTCATTTAATATAATTATTGGAATGTATTTTCATTCGATTTCCCTGAAGAAAAAGCAGGAAAACTGAATCTTCAAATCTTCATGAATTTTCCTTATTAATAAAATATATCACTGTCATTATTTACGACTGCATATCAAACAAAAGATATAGAAATTTTTGTGAAAAAATCAGAAAGAAAATAAATTTATCGGAAGAGAAGTTCATTTAAAATAACAAGTCTTCGCATTTAAAAATATTCATTTAATATTTATTTTGAAAATATGTCATGATATTATTTTTCTTTTTAGAACAACTGCGGAAGCTATCAATGGGCGGGAAGATACCAAAGCCAAAGGTAGGTACTGATAATCTGAATTTTCCTTATTTTTGTCTACTATTGCTTCATCTATACTTGCAAAACAGTACTGTTTCGAAGTGATACAGCTTAAAATCCGAAGAGGAATATTTGGTTTCTAGAAAAAGTGGTACAAGTACTTATTTATTTAAATATTGCGTCAAGATATAAACTTATAATCAAAGGCGATATATCTCCAAACCCTTCTTGCATATTCTGTAATACACTTATTATGCTAGAGATTATCTTAGATGTCACTGGCGTACAATAGTTATAAAATATAAATTTCTGCTGTAAACTTACCATATTTTATTGAAACTATCGTATTATTCTTGGCGAGTTATTTGACGATTAAACCTGGCATGCGTTAATAGTATAAGAAAAACAAATTTGCGTTTTAGATGCTTTTTTCTCAAATCGATTGAAACAAAAAATGCACTTGTATTCACAAAATCAAATTTAATATGTTGAAATCACAGCGTTTTTCAGTTATTGTGTTTATATTTTTCTGTACAGATAGTCCATCCAATATCGAATTTTGCTCAAAATTTGATAGTTGTTAATATTATAGATGTTAAATCTGTGTATAGAATTTAATCTGTTTAGCTCTTTACATTTTGTAATCATCCTATTAACATATAATCGAACAGACGGATTTCCACCAAACATATTCTACTTACAGTTTGAAAGAAAACCACAAATTTGATCATTCAAGTTTGTATATCAAATTTTTTCAATATACATACAATCATTATTGTATATCAATTTTCAACCGTCTTGCTCAAAAGTTTTTTTAGTTTTCTTTATCACATACAGACAGCCATTTTCCAAAAATGTGTTTTTCGAGCTCAGGGCTATCTAAAATAAGGAAATTCGTCAAGATCTCAAGTTCGAATTTTTTGACTACTACTATACTTTGTTTATATTACGTGTATAAGGAAATAAAAATTTGCTTAAATAAGAAGAGCAATTTTATCAACATTTCACATATGAAGATAAGTAATAAAAAGAAAAAAAAATGAATTTATTTATTGTTCCTAAAAATGTTAACTGTCGAACTAATAAATTATTCCAGCTCATTCATTTAAAAACACATTAGTTATATTAATTCGCATAGATATTAAAAATACTTTCTACTTAAAGATACAGAATTACTTGTACTTAATTCTTAATAATATTGATTATTTTGATGTAAAATTTATGGATAATATAATAATAAATTAAATTATTTAAAAAATGGAATTTGAAAATACTAATGCAATTATTAAAATTTTATTAAATTTAAAAATGGTAAAATTAATAATAGTATATAAACTAAGATATTAATAAAA
>JAPMOQ010000852.1:7046224-7065700 GCA_026543055.1 Argiope trifasciata | reverse complement strand
CAAGAGCTGTAGTTGAAATATCAACAATACGATACGATCATGGTAAGTGTGTGATTTGAATCACACCCTTCTATGAAAAGTATTGATCACTGGTATCTGTGACTTTCTGATATTGGTTACGTAATAACCGTTCTGAAAATATTCGTCATCCCTAATTCGTTGAAGTGCAAACATGAGCGGCTGTTCATATTTGCAATCCTGCTTATGTTACACCTCAATTATATGTTACTCCTAATCAGAAAATTAAACCGCAGATTAAATTTTTAAAAACTTCTCATCGAAAAAAGGGGAGCTGCCCGACCCGTAAAAATTGTAATAAGAAGCAAAAATCAAATGAAAAACTTCTAGATGAACCAAATAGTCTTCTTGAACAAGAGGCAGAATTAATGTATAATAATGCTGAACACTCAGAATGTATTAATCTTAATGTGTTTCAGAGATTTAATAAATTTGATGTTACAAATCCTACTGCTGTAATATGAACAATTAATAATATTGATCTTTCATTTTATAAGTTAAAATCTTTAGATCCATTTGTAACTGTCAAAGAAGAAAAATATCTTAAATCGATATAATCAAATTTCAATAAAGGTTGTCAATATATGATTCAGTTATTGATGCATTTAATTTTGTATAACTAGAAGATTCACAAATTTCAAAGCAATAGAATCTTTACACACTCTTGATTTTTAATCAAACCAACGTTCTTCAATTTCCTTGGATTCAAGAAATAGCAATTTTTGATTTTCTTATCATACCTGCAAATTTAAATTCCCATTGGACTTTACTTATAGCTGATTTGAAAAATAAAAATCTTCGAATATTTTGGCCCAATTTATTATAAGCCAGTTAAGGATACCTCAATATTAATAAACCGTTTGTGTAGAGTGTAAATAATTCCCTCAATTCAAATAGCCTCTGGCAGATTGTTTTCCCTCCTCATGTAAAAAAAAAGATTATTTTAATTGTGGTGTCTATATTAGTTACTATGTGTATCAAAAATTAAACAATTTATCGTTGACTGAAAATTTTGATATAGTTGCTTTTAGAGCATTAATTTTTGTACAAATAACTGCAGGCTTAAATTTTTAAAATACCAGTTTTATTTTGAATTCGTATTTTTAGCATTGTATACTCACTACACCTCTTTATGTAATTTTTTTAATGGGAGTCGGACTATACACCAATAATATATTAAACTTTAAATTTATAAAGTTCCCAATTGTTGGGTTTAATTGATTGTCTTGATATTTCCTGGCTTTCAGTTAAGCTCTTAGCTTTTAGGAGAATTCCCTGTTTATTTCAGTTTTAATAACAATCAAATGCAAATTATCAGTGTTGCGATTGATGTGAGGAGAAAGAACTGGACTTCTTAGTAAGTATTTGAAATTTAAATCTGTAATATAAATTAAAAATTTATGGCATGAGTTCTAGATAGAAAAGTGTGTGGGCTTTTTTATGTGCTTATAGGGTTGAAAAAATTGGTAAGTATTCATGTAGTTGCTTGCATTATTAAAACACCCAATTTATTTATTTCGTCTTCTAATAAAGGAACAATATCCCCAATGGTTGGGTTTAATTAATTGTCTAGATATTTTCTGGCTTTCACTTAAGCTTTTCATTTTTAGGAAAATTCCTGTTAAAAATTTCAGATTCAACTGAAGTGGTCAGTTCTGCATTGAAATTATAATGGAGAAATAATTGTCATGAATGTTCAAGAACCTTTTTAACCGTGGGAAGCTTATTTAATTAATGTAAGCTGAAATGTACTGTATTTTTTTTTTTTTTTTTTGAGTAATAGGAAATGAAAATTCAATTACAAGTGGTTTTCATTTGCATGTGAAATAATCCTCTAATAGGAATTGAAAATGTAATAATTTTTTTATTAAAATTGTTACATTTTCTTGTTACTTATAAACTTATTAATTAATAGTTTCACTTTTTTAGTATTATTTCCACATCTTTTTTTGTTGTTGTTCTTGTTGTCTTTGTTTTTGGCAATAACATTTGAATACTACTATTAAAAAAATTGTTTTCAGTCAATTTAAAAACAATTTAAACATGTTTTTCCACAATATGTGCATACATACCATACACACACCACACAAAAGGTGTGTAACGTGCAAAAATGCATTATGCATGCATGAAAAAAAATAATCTTCTAATGTTTTACTGTGATATTAAGAAATGCTACAATTAATAGGTGAACTCTCATTTACAGACTAAATCCAGGAAAATATATTTCTTAACTTGTATCTATGAAATGAAATAAATATGAAACATGATATTTTTTAGAAGAACAAATGCAAGAAAAGAGTTTCTGTAGTTTAAAAATGCATTTCATTTATTCAATTGTTATAGATAGCTCAATGCCTTTGGAGTTTTCTTTGACCTATTAATGTTAATGATTACGATATGTACTTTACTGATATATATACATAAACTGAGATTTTAAGATTTGAAATGAAAATGTTCGTTTTTATTAATAAAAATACTTTTTAATATTTTTATTTGCTGAAAATATTTGTAAACCTTATGATGATGTTTTTGAGCTCTAAATATTAATGTGTAATCAGAATTTGATCATTGTAAAATCAAGCACATCTAAATAAAGTATAAATTCCAAGAGCTGTGATTTTGTTCATCAAAGTTTTTTTATAGAAATACAACTAATGAAAAAAATCTTGCAAGAATTTAAAATTATCAACTTTATTATTTATTAGATGTGTTTGCTGACATGGCTGGTGGACGTTATCACAAGAGTAACTGGCTCGGATTTTGGATTAATACTCAGAAAAGTAAAAGAATGATACTCGCATCTTCCAATAGTTCACACTTTCATTCATGGCAACTTGTACACTACTGAGCTTATGATTGCTTTCGGTATGACAACACTATGTGCGCGCCACCTATTGGCTGCATATTTTACAACTTCTTAACACTCCCGCCCTTGAAACCTTAAGGGTTTCAATATACTTATTTTATTACAAAATACAATATTAAAGAATAAATTCGTTTTTAAAATACATGATGATGTTGATGCAATAAACACAGGAATAATATAATAATAACATTGAGTAATACTACAATTATATATTTTACATATGGAATATTCAATCATTTATGGGTAGAACACAAATATCTCTTACATTTTTAAAGTATTTTATTAGTAGGTAGTAATACATTCACTACTCTTACTTTAGCATCTTTACTGATAAATAATTCAGATATTTATCAGTTAGCCATTTTACACTTGGCATATTTTCCTCTTTTATCAACCCAAGTGCGCGCCTAGTTTTACATTATTTTTGGAAAACATCCAATTACTACGCTGCTGTAGAGTAGTCAAATAATCTTTTTTCTTTAACTTCCAAATTTGTTGGCTATATTTTGTAATCTTTTTCCATTTTGAAATTTTATTATCTGATATATTAATGACTCAATAATTGAAGTTAAAGGTCTACCTATGAGGAAATGACCTGATGACAGGGTCTCAAAATTGTCGAATTTGGCTGGCAAGGTTATGAGGGGTCTTGAGTTTAAAACACTTTCAATCTCAAGAATTATTGTGAGAAATTTTTCAAGAGTCAAATGAGCATTACTAATAAGACGTTTCAGATGATGTTTGAAAGATTTGACCCCAGACTCCCAGAGACCACCAAAATTCGGCGATTTTGGAGGTATAAATTTCCATTCAATATTTTCACTAAGAAGAAAATTAGCTAAAGTTTCGTATGGGTGACTTACCATTTTGTGCAATTTTTTCAGCTCAGTGCTTGCACCAACAAAATTCTTAGCATTATCACAAAATATTTTTGAGGATAGTCCCCTACGACTGAAAAAACGTTTCAAGCATGCGATAAATGCATCTGATGTAAGGTCAGGTACAAAATCCAGATGGATAGCTTTTGTACTTAAACATACAAATATACAAACATGCACTTTATTTAATACTCCCTTCCGTTGGTTTTTGAACTTTATATAGAAGGGTCCACAAAAATCAATGCCAACATAACAAAAGGGAAATGAAGTTGTAACTCGTTCCTTGGGTAAATCTCCCATAATTTGACTCTGTAACACAGGTTTGCTTTTAAAACAAGAAATACATTGAAATACAACTTTTTTACATACACTTCTATCATTTAAAATCCAAAATTTACGTCTAATATGATATAATAAAACATTAGAACCAGCATGCAAATATTTTAAATGATAATATCTTACTATAATTACTGTAAGAGGATGCTTGGCAGGCAAAACAATTTTGTGTTTTCCATTTAAACTCAGGTTTGAATATGTTAATCTGCCTCCAACTCGTAAAATACCATTCTCATCTAAAAAAAATTTAAAGATTTTACCTTACTATTAATGGAAACTGAAACACCCTTTTGGAGATTTTTAATATCTTCTGAAAACTCACTTTGTTGAACCAGTTGAATTACACTCATTTCAGCTTGTTGAAGTTCCTTGATGGTAAGATGGCCTGCAAGTCTTTTACTATCTTTAACATTATGAATAAATCTAAATACATAGCACATTACCCGAATTATACTCATATAATTATTACTAATTTTAAGAATATCATCAATCAAGGTATTATGATTAAGGATAGTAAAGGTAAGTGGAGAATCGTCACAGCTTTTCTTTAGTTCATCGGAAATGTCACTTAGTGAAATTAAAGTATCACCATTACCTGTATTTGCTGGAAAGTCAACATCTCTCAAGAATTCAGGTCCTTTCCACCAAAGGGAACAATTTAATAGAACATCAACACTGACACCCCTGCTTAAGAGGTCAGCAGGATTTTGTTTGCCAGGACAGTGAGACCAGGCACTTGTATCATACAGACTCTGGATTTCAGTCACTCGATTGGCTACGGAGGACTTCCGCTTCTTACTGGATCCTTTAATCCAATAAAAGGCGATTTTTGAATTTGTCCACAAGAAAACTTTAGAAGGTCTTTTGAGATAGACGATTGCCTTGACTTTGCTTGCTAGTCGGGCTGCAAGCAATGCACCAAGTAATTCCAGTCTCGGCAAGGTTATTTTGGTAAGAGGAGAAACACGGCTTTTGGACACTAGAAGATTAACTTCAACACTGCAATCTTTCTCGCTGTTTGTACCACGTGACACATCCGGATTCAATGTATGGTGTCGTCCCCTACATCCTGTTTGAAAATAGGTCACTTTTCCAGTCCTACTCATACTGAGTAGACGTTCTCTTATGTTCCTTGTAACTGTTATACTTTAAGTGTTAATCGTAATAAATTTATTTTTATAATTAATATGGATTAAGTCCATTATTCTCGAATAGTTCACTATCGACGAATTTCTTCTTGGCATACCGCCATAACATAAATATTGATCCGTCTACGTGCCGGAGAGATAGCGTTATAAAATATCGCTCACGACTTTAAATCGCCAAAGAGGCACATTTAAAACTAAAATCAACAAGACTGAAGCCTTCATCAAGGAATTCGAACCTTCCGATGACTCTAAAAAAGATAATATACAACTTAGCACTAAGCTAACATCAGTCAACGATATTCTTCGAGGACTTGATCAAATAAAGTACGAATTATGTGCTCTACCTGAAGATGTGGATTTGAAAGATGCTTTAGAGCTTACAATTGAATTGGAAGAAGTTGCTCGAGAAATGATGGTAAGCCTTCTTATATTTCTTTCCAAATATGAAAACGAAAACAAAACTGTTGGCACAATTCCGAAACCAAATATTAAAATACCTAACTTACCTGTACCAACATTTAGTGGAAAATTTCAAGAATTTTAGCTCTTCAAATCTCAATTTATGAGTGTTATTGGAAACAACCCATCATTGGATGAGACTCAAAAACTCATATATCTAAAAAGTTCTTTAAAACACGAGGCAACGTTATTTCAAAGTGATCAAGATACTTTTGATTCCCTATTGAATGCCTTAGAAAATAGATATCAAAATAAGCGGGCTTTAGTTGATATTCACATAGCCAAAATTCTTTCGATTAATAAATTACACAATGAAAATCCTACTCAAATTAGATCATTAATTGATACTGATAGAAATCATACGCGATCTTTAAAAAATCTAAAATTTGATTCTAACCCTTTATCTGATGCTATAATATTACATGTGTTAAATAATAAAATTGATAAGGAATCTCAAAGGTTATTCCAATGAAGTCTGACAACGACTGAAGTTCCTAATTTAGAAAAATTTCTGTCATTTTTGGAATTAAGACGCATTCAACTAGAGTCTATTTTCAAACCAGATTTCTCGGCAAAAATTAACCCAACAAAAGGTAAATTAACTTCTGGTTTCTTTGGAAATAATAATTCGCCTTGAGTTAAATCTTTTTTTATCGAAAAGCAAGCAAAATAAAAAATGCATTATGAATGAATGTAATCTTTATCATCCTTTATATAAATGTGATTCATTAAAAAAAAACTTTCAATTCCTGAAAGGAAAGAAATTGTGAATTTAAACCATGTATGTAATCGCTGTCTATCAACAAATTATTGTAATAATTGACCGAGTTCTTTTTTCTGTATAAACTGCAAAAACAAAATATTAGTGAAATGCATAATATATTACTATGCGAAGACAAATTTATTATTAATCAGAAAATAAATTCTCCTGTAGCGAGCGAAGCATCTGAGTCATCAGTGAACTTGGCTTCCAAAGAGATACCATTAGAAAAGAATTGCTCAATACGGCTATGATTTTTATTCATGGTCCGAAGAGGAAACTAAATCTTCATTGCGTTTTTGATTCGGCTTCAGAAGAATGAAGAGCATATGGAACAGGTTTCAGGATTTAAAATTCTTGAAATTGTAGTTTTATTCATTTCTTGAGAATTTTCAACACACACACATAATGTATATTTCTCAGACAGGTATGAAAATAGAGATATAAAATTATTTCCTTGTTTTAATGTAATTATAGATATAAGCCATTATTTTCACTTGACATGACATAAGTTTACTGTCAAATATAGAATTATTGATTTTCACCTTGTATCATTTTGAAATTAATACTATGACAATTTATTCCTGGTATAGAAATGAGGGTAGTTGAAAATGCCTCGTGCAAAGAAGGCAGCATTGATATCAATTTGTCTTTCTTTTATATGACAGTTTTTAAATAGGCCAACATTTCTAGAAAGAAAAACTTTTTTTGTAAGGTCTTGTATTATAAACCTTGTTTGATTTTTTGCTATAAAGAATGTGAGGAATTTATGAAAAAGTTAATTACTTTAGAATGCAATTGGAGCAAGATTTTGTATAAATATTTAAAATAAATTATTGAATCCATGAATCAAAACCCCTTTTAATTAAATAAATAATGGTACCTATAATTGGGTGTCATTTAATTGATACTGATAATACCCCTGTCAACTAATTACTTATTTCATTTTTTTTATTACGTACCTGGAAAAATTTGTGAATGTTGATTCCTAAGAGATATTTCATCATATGATCACTGACCGCCCGATATCGCCCCATTTGACAGGGGCCTAACTCAAGTGCTTTGGGGTGGTTAAATGAGATTAAGGGATGAAAAGTGCTCCTTTAAACTCTTTTAACCACCCTGAAGACCTTGACTTAGGCCCTTGTCAAATGGGGCGATATCAGGCGGTCAGGGCATACATTGTTAAAGCAGATTGTAAATAAAACTGGTAATGTAAAATATCATCAGTGCATATATATTGTGAATAAAATATAAGCATGTAATTTAAACACAACGAATATTTTAATAAAGTTAACTCTGGAAGTTATGACTAGTATAGTTGTGAAAGGATAAAAGTACAGAATTGTGTGAAAATGCTTTTTTTAATGCAAAATAAAATTTCCTATGTATGAAGTTGAAAATAGATTAAGAATTTCAGAAAAATAACTTTAATTAAACAATTATCTTTATATAAGATTTTAAAGCAGGGAACATATAGTGATATTAACTGAATAACTATTACTCAATTATTACATATTTTAAGCAAACAAAATTAATTTATAACTCAAGAACTACTAAACATTTTGGAATGGAATTTGACACCTACATATATATAAAGGTATATTGGGTCCAAAATTTTTAAAAATCTGTTTCCGTAATGGAAAAATTCCGTGATACTAACGCTATGTTTATCAACTGAATTAATTAATTTGATCAACTTTATTAATTACATTATTTCGACCTATATTTATTTTCATTAAATACTTAAAATTAATTGTCTAAGTTATTTTTTATTTGAATTAATCATTTGATTAGAAATTAAATTGGATTAAACTGAGTATAAAAATTTATATCTCGAATTAAATAATCGAAAAAGGTAAAATTTGAATTTATTCTTACTTTCCAAATATTCTTTTTTAAAAGAAAAATTAAAAGTCCTCATTAAATTCACAATAATATCAATCATCCGTTTGGCTCAACTACTGACTTCATCTCACCTCTTCAGGATTTTTTTTTTGTCTTCTGTTGTTGAAATATCAGTCTTGTCTACTTAATAAGTGACCTTTTTTTACTTTTTATAAATATATACACAAACCCTCAATCCGCATGAATGCTCCGAAATGTGGACAACTTCGCCACATACTATAACGAATTTATTACACGAACCCTAAAGCATACATAGCCACGCCTCCTCCACGATGATTGCCACAGAGCAATTTGTCACCCATCTGATAGTTTTCCTACTGGAAGGGGCGTTCGTTCAAAGGAATGTACGGAATTTACTCCCGGTAGGAAAACTAGGTGACGAAGTTATCTCCCCGAGGCTATATAAGGAAACTCGTATCTCTAGCGTAATGTTCTACTCTATAATTAATGTTAAGTAATATCTCCAAATTTTTAATTTCATCTTCTAATATCTCTCAATTACTGATCTTTAACTTAACTTAAGAAAATATCTAGTACCTTGTCCAGCATACTCCCTCACACTCCCCCATGCTCACAACCAATCAAATCTTGTCCGGGCACACCCCACCTCACCTACCCACTGAGCTCTCCCATCCCATATAACCAGAATCTCCGGAGATGATCACGGCATTTACTGACTGCAAGGCTTACCTAACGCTACCATGAACGAGGATAAGCCCCGCTTGGGGCTAGGTGCCTCGCTAATCCAACTCATAAGTAGCGTGATCACGTGATCATCCTATGGTAGGCGTGGTCTTCTATTGTGGGCAATAATAACCCTCGCCTGAGCCTCTCTTTATTGTCAACATCACGTGACAACTATTCTGTTTTTGAGCGCGTCAATTCATTAGTATTTATATTCACCAGCGGGTGACCGAGCTCTGCTCGGAGAAAACAGGTATCGAAGCTAACTCGAAGATTTAAATTTTCAATTGTGTTTTATCAAAACAATACATGCCATAAGAAAATTTGTGAAACCATTGGTGAAAAGATAACCGGTTAAAGTGCACCATTGTAAACTATTCTAAACAAAGATAGAGTTTGGAAAGGGAACTATTCTATACAAAGGTAAAGTAAAGGTAAAGATTGAAGTGTGTTGAAGTTCAATACTTTTGACAAATTTATTTCGAAAAACCAAACATATATACATACATAGAAAACATATTATAAACCTATAACAGCATAAACATAAAACTTTATTAGTTCGCCATATTGGCTATAGATGGCAGCCCGTTACCGCTTGAAAATTTAAGTAGCCATTATGGCGAACTAATAAAGTTTGAAAATATCCTATCTGTAACTCCGAACTGCTCGACCGTAGCGCTTCAAAACCGACGCCAATCGATTCCTCGTGGCCAAAAACCCCAGACCCCCAAGTTTACCGGAGTTTATTAATTCTGGGGCGATTTTCGACTTTACGACTTCCTCGTATTATAGTATTAGATTTTTTGATGAGGAAGGAAGTGTTGCGAATTATCTGCAACTGGATAAAATTCATAAAGGCTTTGTTTTTGTTTATTTCCTTACTTAATCTCTTTAAGAAAATTTATTTGTTATATTGTTCTTAGTTTACTTAAAACTAGGAAGCTAATAGTAAACATACTAATTAGGGTTAAGAGTAGACTAGGAGTTATATCAGTGTTTTTTGATATTTTGTTTATTTATTTAATAAGTGTTTCTAAATTTAATTGCATAGCTTTAAATATTTATTTCTCATTGATTGTTTACCATAATTTTTCTGTTAATAATAGTATTAATTAGGATTAAATAGTAAGAAGAATTTTACTAATCCTTTTGTTTTCAATTTAAGTTAAAAAAATTATTAAGAAATAAATTTCTTTACATATATATAGAAATGTGTTTTGGTGACTAATTTTATATTGTCTTGCTGTAGTTGAAAGTCTATCATTCATGTGGTAGTTAAGAGAATGTGGATATATCTGAGTATTGTATTGGCTTTGTTCTATTTGATCTTGGATTAGCTTATCTATGTGCATATTATTCAATTATTTATTGCTATTAACCAATTGTTATAAGGAAATCAGGTTGGAATATTTAACTGTCTTACGTTGAGTATTCTTTTGATTGGAAATTCAATGATTAAATGTTTAAAAGCGCATTTATCTGAGGATTTGGACATTATTTTTCACTAAGGAGCAACCGTTGAGAGGTTAACTAGTAAAATTTTTACAATAAAGAAAACTATGATTGAATTTTAGTGCATGCTGGCACCAGTAATGTATTAGTTGATAGTGTAGAAAAGATACTTCAGAAGTATAGGTCACTGGCTGACAAGATTTTGCGAATCAATCCAAAGGCAAAAATTATTTTCTCCAGTATCATTCCCAGAAATTTTAAATACTTTGAGAATGATTACTGGAAAATTGTTCAACATCCAAAAATCTTAAATCACAAGATTGAAGTTGTAAATAAAACATTAGAAAAGTTATGCTGTAATGAAGATGCTTTTATCTTTTGCAGTTCTAACAAGCCGTCCTGGTCTGGTTTCCTAGGTAAGGTGGGTTTACATCCTACTAAGAGTGGTGATATTTGCTTGGGTAATTTTTTCTGTATATTTTTAAGGAAATGCAATTTTTCATATTTAGCACCTCAAAGTATGTATGAATATTGTTTATATGTAATTTGTTATTTTTTTAAAGTAATGATGGAAGTTTGAAAAGTATTTGTATTTATTTTAGTTCTTATTTAACCTTTGAAGAAGAAAAATTGCCAGTCGATCACTCCAGGATATATCTGGGATTCTTTGGAGTTTCTTCCATTGTCTTCCTGTAATCAACTTTCATTTTTGTCATCATGGCCAAGAAATCGGCTTCTCAAAAGGTATATATAAAAGCACCTGTATGTATACGACTATACATATAATTTATAATAGTATTTTTAATTGCCATGATATTTTAAAAGAACTGATATTCATTTTTTTTGTATTTTATAGGATCAAAACTGTCAATCAGTGCCTCACTCTCTTCCAATCTCTCTGCTTGTGCTTCTTACTTTTCCTTGGTCGAATAATACTTCTATTTGCTATGTTCAATTTCATATACCTGTTGTTTCCTATATGCCTTTGGTTCAGTTTTTGCCATTCTATTCTGTTGTTGTGTCCTATTCTCCATTTTATGCTCCTGTTGCTGCTATTGTGCTTGCTACTGTTTCCTCTTTTCCAACTTGTAGTCAGTCAGTTGTTGCATGCACTCTGCCGACCCACTTTGAACCAGAACCTGCTCGCACATCCCTGTCTAATTTAAGTCAGCATTTGTATTTTAAAAAATTTGGGGAAAGCAAGAATTACTAAGATAAGTACAAATATGTATTCAAAATGTAACAAAAATATCTGAAAATGAAAATATTATTTACAGTATTCTTACAAGAAATAAATGAACAGCATTACCAGATGGTTCTTAAGATAAATGGGACAGATATGGTTTCAGTTCTAAATTTTAAAAAAAATAATAAATATTGCTGGAGGAGGTGCCCAGAATTTCTCATATTCAAAGACATTCTGATAATTGTGGGAGAACTTATTTGCGCAAATCATCATTTTCAAAGTGTTTAAGAAAATTTAAATGTGTAGAACGTATTAAGAGTACTTGCCGTAGAGAATGTGAGGTATTTAGAAAATCTTATTCCTCAAGATCCTCTTTTGCAAATCATTTAAAACGGTGCAAACCAAAAGTTTGCAATGTTTTAACTCTGCCAAAAGAACAACAAAAAAAAAAAAAACAATTGTAGTAATTTACTGGAGGCTAGTGTTAGTTCCCTAGCAAAAATTGTAAAAAAGCCCAAATTATATTTAGTGCCAGTCAAGACAACCCTAAATAATCAACAATTAACTGATCAATATGAAAATTCACCTCAATTGTGTCTAGAGTGTGGTAGATTTTACAGTGGTAGTGAACGCAAAAAAAATGTACTAGTGACAAGAAGGATGAATCTTATTTTTGTACAGAATGCAATAAAGCTTATGCTAATGTATGAAATTTAAATAAGTATCTTAATGTTGTACATGACATTAAAACTTATTCTTTTAATTCCAGGACAAGTTATAAAACTTGGTTAGACTCTGAAACTATTGGTATTCATATTTATTTTAAAAAATCGACTGGTAAAAAATATGCAGGGAAAAAATATTCTATTATTATTCATGTCAGTTTTTTCATCCGTCTTATCAATCAAGAATTAAATCAAAGGCAGAGTAAAATGGTAAATGTAAAAATAAAAAGGGAACAATTCCTTTCTATACTTGTCCTATTAAGATTTGTGTATGTGAACAGAAGAAATTGATATTGGTTACTTATTATTTCATTCATAACCATCAAGTTGGTTAGAAGAATACTAAATATCACCCCCTTAAAGAAAGTTCACATGATTTAATTTAATTTTGCTAATTACTTTTCTTTCTTGTTTCAAAGATTATAGGCTCATTACGTGGTGATGTAGGATGCTGAGATAACAGAAATTTTTTTCCTACAAAGGAAGCTTTCATATCGTACAACTATTCAGAATTATTTAAGGCGCTTGTACAATTCAATTCAATTCAGCCAGCCAATGATGTCACATTTGTTTCTTGTTAGTAGAGGAATTAAGAAAAAGTCATACAATCCTATTTTAATTTTTAAATTACAAAAAACAATTTGGGGTTCTACACATTTAGATAATTTGCCAAATTCTAATAGTTCTTTTGCATTAGGTTTACAGACTAAAGCACAAAAGGATATGTTAAGTATTAAGTTAAAATTCTTTGCATTGAAGCAACTCATGGTACAAACTTTTATGACTTTTATCTTCTTTCTCTGCATGTTCAGGATGAATATGGTTAAGGTTATTAAATGAACTTCTTGATGAACCAAATAATCTGTTTGAAGAAAAGGTAGATTTAAAGTCCGATAATGCTAAAAATTCTGAAAGTATTATACTTAATGTGTTTCATAGATTTAATAAATTTAATGTGACAAATCCTACTGCTTCAATATTAACTATTAATAATATTGATCTTTCATTTTATATGTTAAAATCTTTAGATCCATTTGTAACTGTCAAAGAAGTAAAATCTTATATTGATATCATGAAATTCCAAAAAAGGTTAACTATATGATTCAGCTATTGATGCATTTAATTTTGTATTTACTAGAAGACTCACAAATTTCAAAGCAAAAGAATCTTTACACTCTTTTGATTTTTAATCAAACATTCTTCCATTTCCTTGGATTCAAGAAATAGCAAATTTTAATTTTCTTATATAATTCCTGTAAATTTAAATTCCCTTTGGACTTTAATTATAGCTGATTTGAAAAATAAAATAATCGAATATTTTGACCCACTTTATTATAAGCCAGTTATGGATACCTCAATATTAATAAACCATTTGGGTGCAATGTTAAATAATTCGCTCAATTCAAATAGCCACTGGTATATTGTTTTCTCATCTCATGTAAAACAAATACGCGATTTTAATTGTGGTGTCTATATTAATTGCTATGTTTATCAAAAATTAAACAATTTATCTTTGATTGAAAATTTTGATATAGTTGGTTTTAGAGTATTAATGTTTATACAAATAACTGCTGGCATAAATGTTTAAAATGCTAGTTTTATTTTGAATACATATTTTCAGCATTGTATGCTCTCTACACCTCTTTAAGTAATTTTTTTAAATGGAAATCGGACTGTACACCAATAATATTTTAAATTAATAAAATTCCCAATAGTTGTGTTTAATTGATTGTATAGATATCTTCTGGCTTTCAATTAAACTCTCAACTTTTAGGAAAATTCCTTGTTTATTTCAGTTTTACTAACAATCAAATGCAAATTATCAGTGTTGAAATTTATGTGAGGGTGGAGAACTGTACTTCATAGTAAATATTTGAAATTTAAATCTGTAATATAAATTAGAAAATTATGGTATAAATCCTAGATATTAAAGTTTGTGTTCTTTTTTATGTGCTTATAGGGTTGAAAAAATTGGTAAGTATTCATGTAGTTGCTTGCATTATTAAAACACCCAATTTATTTATTTTGTCCTCTAATAAAGGAATAATATTCGCAATGGTTGGGTTTAATTGATTGTCTAGATATTTTCTGGCTTTCACTTAAGCTCTTAACTTTTAGGAAAATTCCTATTAAGTATTTCAGATTCAGTTGAAGTAATCAGTCCTGTATTGAAATTATAATGTACTAATTGTCATGAATGCTCAATAAAAATGTGGGAAGCTTATTTAATTAATGTGAGCTGAAGTGTACTGTATTTTTTTTTTTAGTTATAGGAAAGGAAAATTTAATTAAAATGGTTTTCATTTGCATGTGAAATAATCCTCGTATAGGAATTGAAAATGTAATAATTTTCTTTATAAAAATTGTTACTTATGAACTTATTAGCCAACTTAAAAGCCTTATTCACTTTCTTAGTATTGTTTCTATATCTTTTTGTCTTTGTTTTTAGTAATAACCTTCGAATATTACTATTAAAAGAATTGTTTTCAGTTAGTTTTTAAATAATTTAAATATGTCTTTCAGCAATATGTGCATACATACACACAGAAGGTGTGTAATGTGCAAAAATGCATTATGCATGCTTGGAAAAAAAATCTTCCAATGTTTTGCTGTGATATTAACAAAGGCTCAAATTAGTAGGATAACTCTTGCTAACAAACTAAATCTAGAGAAATATATTTCTTAACTTGTATCTATGAAATGAAATAAATATAAAACATTATATTTTTTTTAGAAGAACAAATGCCAGAAGAGTTTTTATAGTTTAAAACACCTTTCATGTATTCAATTATTTTAGTTAGCTAAATGCCATTGCAATTTTCTTTGACCTATTAATGTTTGATTACAATATGCACTTTTCTGATATGTATACATAAGCTGAGATTTTAAGATTTGAAATGAAAATGTTAGTTTTTATTAATAAAAATACTTTGTAATATTTTTATTTCTTGAAAAAATTTGTAAACATTAAGATGATGTTTTTGAGCTCTAAATATTAATATATAATCAAAATTTGATCATTGTAAAATCAAGCACATCTAATTAAAGTATAAATTCCAAAAGCTGTGATTTTGTTCATCAAAGTTTGATATAGAAATACAGCCAATGATAAAAAATTCATGCAAGAATTTAAAATTATCAACACTTTTATTTATTAGATGTATTTGCTGACATGGCTGGTTTGTCAGGATATTGCTTATATTTAATTTCAATTATGTCCCAAATTTGGTTCTGTAGGTCAAATGATGTAACCTGCTGAGAATCAGCACACATTCATTCATCTTAATAATTATTATAATAAAATTTTTAAAAAAATGGATCAAAAGTGATAAATTTTGTGCTTCCTCTTTTTCTGACAGTAAAATAATTTTAATGGTATGAAAATATATATTGAGTGAAAAAAAAGTAATCAAATGATATATATTATAAAAGAACCAATTAAAAAATGCATTTTTATGATTATGTAAGGTCTTTTTTTTAAATTTAAAATCTAAGAAATATTTCATTTAAAGATTTATATCAATATATGTTTTGCTACCTGAAATATACAAGGAAAATTGGCAAAAAGAAAAAAGCATTACTTTTCTTCAAATTATATTAACCATTTCAAAAGCATTACACAAAATAAGCAAATATTAAAAATGACATTGCCTTATTTAAAAGATTCTTTATTTTTAATAATTACTTACTTCTGTATAATATAATTAAATTTATATGTTCTGCAATAATCTAAATGGTATGACATGAAATAAGAGATAACTTCTGCATGCATGCTAACAAATAACAGAAGTGTGGCAATTTTAGAAAATATATTCTGATAAACACATCTGTAGATAATTGTCTAGTATAAATGTTTATATATATAACAAAATTTTAATAGAAACATTAAGTAAGAGATTACATATATATGCCTGTTAGTTAATTTCTTTCAGCACTCAGGTTGAGAAACCCCATTAAATGATATAAAACATTATAATTAATAATTTTTGTGTATGGCAGAAGCAGTGGTAATGATAATGATTAAAACAATCTTATTTGAATTGTATACTATTTTTGATGAGAATTTTTAGAAGTATGCAAGTATACATTTATTTGGGAATTCTGTAAAGGAATGGTTTTAGAAATTTGAAGGCAAAAATGTGAACAAATTATTTATTTTTCAACTATCACATATCTTATTTCTCAAAACAACAATCTGAGACAAAATAAATATGTTAATGGTCCAGTAGCTATAACAGTATACAAAATAATTATGAATAAAACATTTTTGCTTTAATTTTTAAAATTCTTAATCAAGCTCTTCAACAAATCCGGTAAAAATTGCATGGTATCAAAATTATAAAAGGGGAAAAATATTGTAAGGCTGAGAATTATGTATGGAACTAGTTTCAGTATTTAAAATTCTTGAAATTGTAGTTTTATTCCTTTCTTGAAATTTTTTTCACACACACATATACACGTATAATGTATATTTTCCAGACATGTATAAAAATAGAGATATAAAATTATTTCCTTGTTTTGAAGTAATTATAGATATGAACAATTATTTTCACTTGACATGGCAAAAGTTCACTATTAGATACAGAATTATTGATATTCACCTTGTGTCATTTTGAAATTAATACTATGACAACTATTTCCTGAAATAGAAATGAGGGTAGTTGAAGGTGCCTCGTGCAAAGAAGGAAGCATTGATATCAGTTTGTCTTTCTTTTATATGAGATTTTTTAAATAGGCCAACATTTCTAGAAAGAAAAACTGTTTTTTGTAAGGTTTTGTCATATAAACCTTGTTTAATTTTTTGCTATAGAGAATGTGAGGAATTTATGAAAAAGTTAATCACTTAATTGTTACTGATAATTTGATGTCAGCTATTTACATATTTCATTTTTTTTTTATTACGTACCTGTTGAAATTTTTGAATATTGATTCCAAAGAGATATTTCACCACAATATGAGCTCTGACCGCCCGATATCGTCCCATTCGATAATGAATGAAAATGTTTAATGTTAGTTACAAAACAAGAATTGAAATAATACATATAATTATAAGTATAATCAAAAAAATTAATCTAAAAATAATTTAAGTGAATTATTATTAAAATTATTAATTAATTAAAATACTTAATAAATTAAGTAATTTAACATATAATTAAAATATTTAATCAAAAATATTATTAAATATTAATTGTTAATCATCAAAAGATATTGTTCTAAATTAATGGAGTTTTAAAAACTTTGTTTCTTGACTATAAAGAATTTAATAGATAAAGTTTTATCAAATTAGATATTTGGGATTAAAAATCGACATTTAATTGTTTCTTTGCGATCTATACTTTTTTTGCAGTTTTATTCATTAATTTTTTTAAAGAAATTATATATTTTACCTATCAAAGAATTTAATTTTTTTCATTAAATAGTTAAAATTAATTGACTGAGTTAATTTTTATTGGAATTAATCATTTAATTATAAATTAAATTGGGTATCAAAATTTATATCTCGAATTAAATTATGGAAATCTTCTCCCCGGAGTGTAAAATTTGAATTTATTCTGACATTCCAAATATTCTTTTTTAAAAGAAAAAAAATGTCCCCATTAAATTCACAATAATATCAATAATCCGCTTGACTCAACTACTGATTTTATCTCGCCTCTATAGGATTTTTTTTTCTTCCTACTGTTCTTAAAATATCAGTCTTGTCTATTTAAGAAGTTTCCTTTTTTTTTTTTTTTTTACTTTTTATAAGTATTTATACTAACCCTCAATCCTCGAATGTGGACAATCCGTCACTTATAATAACGAAATTTTTATACGACCCCTAAAACATAGATGGCCACGCCTCCCCTACGATAATTGACGCGGAACATTTTGTCACCGGTCTCAAAAGTTTTCCTACCGGGAGGGGCGTCCGGAATGTACTATCAGTATTGTTTTCTTGATTGCAGCTGACAGAAAGCGTAAAGGGGAATCAAATTCCCTTTCGGTTTAAAATAGTGCTAAAGCGATATTTTTTTTCCTGTTTTTTTAACCATGAGGAAAATAAAAAGAAAGGAATTTACTCCCGGTAGGAAAAGTAAGTGATGAAGTTGTCTCCCCGAGGCTATAGGAGGAGTTCGCCCGAGGCTAAAGGTGGGTTCAGACGAGGCTTATTATTGTCCGCAATAGAAGATCACGCCTACTTCTGAAAAATCACGTGACCAAAACGGGACAATGGCAAATGATTGTCCCGTCCGGACAAACGTTGTCCGCGTTGTCTCAAGTGTTCAGACGGGGACAAAGCTGGGACAACAGCAGAGAGACAATGTTTGCGGACAATAAAAAGCCTCGTGTGAACCCACCTTAAAAGAGGAGCTCGTATCATGTCAACATCATGTGTCACTAAATATGTTTTTGAGCGCGCCATTTCATTAGTATTCATTTAGTCTTTGACGAGGAAGCAAGTGTGACGGATTATCTGGAATTGATTCACGTTGGAGAAAACTCATAAAGGCCTTGTTTTTATTTATTTAATTTCTTTAAGAAAATTTGTTATAATTTTCTTAGTTTACTTAAAACTATTGTTTTTAAGATAGTACTAATTAAGCTAATAGTAAACATACTAATTAGGGTTAAGAGTAAACTAGTTTGACCATTATTTTTTGATATTTTGTTTTTCATGTAATAATTGTATCTAAATTTAATTGCACATCTTTAAACATTTATTTCTCATTAATTGTTTACCATAATTTTTCTCTTTAGTAAGAGTATTAATTAGGGTTAAATAGTGAGAGTAGCAAGTGTAATAATTAGGGTTGAGAGTAAATTAGAAGTTTGATTTGTTTTTTTGTTATAAGTGTATCTATATTTAATTGCATAGCATTAAACACTTATATTTCATTGATTGTTTGTCATAATTTTTCTCTTTAATAATAGTGTTGATTAGGGTTAAATTTTAAGAATTTTACTAGTGCTTTTGTTATTTTATTTATTTGCAGTGAATTTTGTTTTAAATCAAGTATTCTAAATAATTAAGAAGTAAATTTCTTTACATATATATAGAAATGTTTTTTAGTG